>JACBKR010000222.1:0-42091 GCA_014218235.1 Colocasia esculenta
CCTGTGTATTGTTTCTGAGGTACACGGTCTACCCACCGACCCTTCGTCTCTTTCTGTAGAGCTCGACACCTTATCCGAGATGGTTGTGTAGCTTTCCTTGCTTCTGTGAGTTTCTCAGATTCTGGTGAGCTATCTGTTTCAGATGTGTCTGTTGTTTGTGAGTTTGCTGACGTGTTTCTGGAGGATCTACCTAGTTTGCCACCGGAGCGGGAGGTAGATTTCTTCATTGATTGCTTCCGGGGACGATGCCTATGTCCAAGGCACCATACGGGATGTCACCGGCGGAGCTGAGGGAGTTGAAGCGTCAACTCGATGAGCTACTTGAGTTGGGCTTCATTCGTCCGAGCCGTTCACCGTGGGGAGCGCCTATCTTGTTTGTGAGGAAGAAGGATGGCAGCCTCAGGATGTGCATCGATTATCGGCAGCTGAATCAGGTAACAGTGAAGAACAAGTACCCGTTGCTCAGAATCGATGATTTGTTTGACCAGTTACAGTCAGCTCCAGTGTTCTCGAAGATTAACTTGAGGTCGGGCTACTACTAGTTGACGATCCGCGAGTCAGATATTGCCAGATCAGCCTTCCGTACCTGCTACGGCCACTTCAAGTTTGTCGTGATGCCTCTTGGGCTCACGAATGCACCAGCAACCTTCATGGAGTTGATGCACAACGTGTTCCGAGAGTACCTAGACTGGTTCGTGGTGGTGTTCGTGGACGACATCTTGGTGTACTCAGCGATGGAAGAGGAGCATGAGGTTCACTTGAGATTAGTGTTGCAGGCACTGAGGATTCACTAACTTTATGCCAAATTCAGCAAGTGTGAATTTTGGCTAAAGGAGGTGCACTTACTCGGTCACGTGGTTTCTGGTGCAGGTGTGGTAGTGGATCCCGCCAAGGTTGTGTAGGATCGAAAAAGGGATGGACAAGATCTAGAAGGGGGGGGGGGGGGTTGAATACATCTAGGCCAACAATTGCGGAAGCTTAGCCAATTTAAAACAATGCATGGAATCAGAGGCAATTAGAAAGAGCAATTTAGATCTGATGAGTGATTGTGTGAATTAGATGATTGAAGTGTAGAATCAAGTTGATTAAAAGTGAATTCGAAAAACCCTATGCATACATCTAGCGCAATGTGAATTTAAGTCACACACAACCACTGCACAGAGAATTTTTAGGTGGTTCGGAAATCACACCATGTGATTCCTACATCCACCCCCTACATTGTGAGGATCCACTAAACAACCTGGATACACCACACACAGGAGCCTGACAACTCCAAACACTGAGTTCTACAACTCACACGACCTCTAGAGCAAGACTACTCTAGAACCTGAGCAAGACTGCTCAACCAACAACTGAGTGCAACGACTCAAACACTGAGTACAATGACTCAACCACTGAGCACACAGGCTCACAAACAACTTGCTAGAACAAAAACACAAGATCCAGATCCTCTAGCAATGATCTAGTCTATCAAGAGTTCATTCAAGAGACTGGTGCAACAACTTATGCACAATCTCAGAATGACTCAGAAGACACAAGGGAATTGAGGAATATTCTGAAAGATCCTTGTTCTTCAAGTATACTCCCTTGTAGATGCCGAATTGTGAAGAGGCTTGATTCCCTGAAGTCCCTAGCCGATGCTCTGCGCTTTGTGCTTTGGGATCTTCCTCGAAATCTTCACAATTTTCTGCTTCTACTTGATCTGCACCCTTGGAAGTTGATCATACTGCTTCATCTTGGATCAATCTTCACTTCTTGTACTTGGAGATGTGGGAATCGGGTTGAAGAAGCACAAGGGGAGAAAGAACAGGGAGGAGAGCTCTCTCTGTCGCCAAAAAGATTTCTGGAAGGCTCTTGGAGGCTCTCTCGTGTTGGATGGCCAATTAGGAGAGTATTTATAGCCCAAAGTGTCCAAAAGTACCCTTAGGGGTCGTGGGCACATGATCTAAGGCCGATCCACCAAATCCCTAGAGTGCCACGTGTCCAGATGTGACTTTTTGTCAAACGTTTTCGGAGTGTGTCGACCTGCCCATGGGGTGTGTCGACACACTATCACAGACTGGCAAAATAGCTTCTCTGGGAAGAGTCTCTAGTGTCGACACCACTTCATCTAGTGTTGACACACTGTAGAAAATTGCAAAACAGGCCTTCTGGGAGAGGCATCTAGTGTCGACACCATTTGGTCTAGTATCGACACACTATCAAGACCTGTTGACAGGGTTCACTGGGAGCTAGGTCTAGTGTCGACACTACTTGATCTTGTGTCGACACCACTTGACCATTTCTTCATCTTTTGCCTTAGGGCTTGGAGCATTGTGTCGACACTAGTATGGGGTGTGTCGACACTACCCTTGCAAGAATTGTGTGTCCCTGAGAAATAAACACATATTTCATTAGTCCAATGTATTATCATGAAAATAATGATAAATGTGTTTGAAAACATGCTTTTTGAATATGGTCATTACATGTGTGGTGCATTTAACATGTTCCAATTATTGTGCATTAAAATCACAACTTGTCATCATCAAAATATGAGGGAAAATGAATTATATTCACACTCACCCAACAATCTCCCCCTTTTTGATGATGGCAACATTAAGTCCACGTGAAAATTTGAGATTTCAATGAAATGTGATTTTAAGCCATTTGTTTGTTTAATATCAATTTCAAACACACTGAATGACAATGAGCTATGTTTCAATCATATTTATTCACAATTGTCAAAAGCCATTGACGACAGTTAGCAACATTTGACATTTTTTACTCAAGAGTACACAATGTCACCAATGAACAAGTCTTTTCATAAATGGCCAAGCGGCTTGACAATCATTCATTCATTCACTTCATTGACATTCATTCAAAAAGGATGTGCAATCACATTCAAGGCAAATGTGTTTCATTTCACAAGGATATAACACTTTCATTCATAAAGATGTTCATTACATTCATTTGATTTCATTCCAAAAGTATTCCAAAAGTATTCCAACATATTTTCTTTCTTTCTTTCTTTCTTCTCCCCCTTTGACATCATCAAAAGAGAAAGTACATTAAGCAGCAGCAGGAGGAGGAGGAGGAGGAGGAATGGGTAGCAAGATAGTCTCAATATCCGTCAATCTTTTCTCCATAGAAGTCAAGCCGAACTTCATCTAAGCTTGGATTGTTGAGAGTCTTGTATGCAGGAGATTTTCCATTCTTTCAAAATTCTCAGACATGGTTGCTTGAAGCATACTAAAATCAGCTGAAATAGGCTGTGATGATGAAGAGGAACCAGCTGTGCCACCATGTCTATGTAAACTTTTGAATTCCTTCTTTAGAGCAGACATTTCTTCATCAATGTGAGTAGATAAATTCTTCATGCCCTCCAAATCATCTACCATGTGTGCAAAAGACAGTTTGTCTTGGATATCTGATTGACTGCTTCCTGGATGTTGAATAGATTTTGTTGGGAATTTGCCAAAATACCTTCAAGAACCTTTTCTAACTTGTCTTGATGCTCCTTTAGTTCAAGGGAGGCATCAGCCAATGTTCCAATAAGCCTATTGAATCTTTGGGCTGCATAATCTGATGCTTCCTTTTGTTTGATGAACTGAGCAGACACTGAATTTTCCAACCTTTGTACCCTGAGCTCAAAAACCTCTGACATCTGTTGGATTGAAGAAGTGATAGTATCAAATTTGTCATTGAGAAATGAGTACAACTCTGGTGGAACAGAAGGTCCACCAAAGGAAGTGGAGGCTTGGGCTTGGGGAGTGAATGAAGGTATTTCCACTTCAGGAAGATGTGGTGAAGAGGTTTGAAAGGGAGGTGTATGAGGTACATCTTGGGGCATTGGTGCTTCATCCTCAACCGGAGGTTGGTCCTCATGTGTAGGAGAGTGGGGTATCTCAAGAGGTGGTACAACCTCAGGAACCACTGGGGCCTCTTCAACAGCTGGTCCTCTTCTAACCTGATCTCCTCAAGTCTGAATCCCATGAATTTCTGCAAATGTTTGAACCGATAGATGTTTGACTTGGGGATTGTTTTAGATTTCTCATTCTCAAGAGAGACTCCAAAGTGTTCAAAGACTGGTGTAAGATGAGCTGCATAAGGAAGAGACCTATGGAGATCTTTCCTCGTAGTCTCAAACATAATTTGGTACATAATCACATGGAGGTTGACCTTTAATTCCTTCTTCATGCAATAAATTATGAATCTATGTATATCGGTGAGTCTGTCCCTTCCACCACCTTGAGGTGTGATAATTGTGGTGAGGATGTGGTGGAGAAGTCTCAACACAGGAGGAAATGTGTTTGTGTTGAATTTGGTGACATGAGTTTGTCGGGGATCATTGACATCAGATGGAAGTCTAGTCAACAAGGAGTAAGCTTCATGAAGATTAAACTCAAAATTGTGATAATCAGTCCCTTCATCAGGAATTCGAAACAAGGTGGCAGCTAGCTCTGTGGGCAAATCTATCAACACGCCTGACCTCAGACTTGTACCCTCATCAGTACATTTCAAATTCAATAGAATTCTTGTACAAGTCTGGGGTAAATAGTTCTAAAGTCAAAAATGAATGGCAACAATGACTGAAAGTTGATGAATTGGAGAATTTCTGGAAATGCAGCAGCGAGCTCATTGTCTTGCAAATCTACAGCCCTAGGCTTTAGAATGGACTTTCCTTCACTGGCCAACTTTGAAGGGGTTTCCTCTAAGGGCTGAGAAGACCTAGATGAAGGAGAAGATGATTCTTCAGAAATTTCAAGGGAAGATGCCAAAATCTTCCTCCTAGGGTGTCTAGGACCCCTTTGGGAAGGACCTCTACTTGAAGAGGATGCCTTACCTCTCTTGGAAGGAGTGGGAGAAGCAGATGAAGACCCCGGCTGCGCAACAGGGTCATGGCGACGTTTGCTGCGCTTCTCAATAGGAGGAGGGTCTTCCACGACAACCGGTCTTGCATTGGCCCATGACCTGGCACCACGACGAGGCGCCTGCTTGGGGGCTGCACAGAAAGAAGTAAAGAACAGTAAACGATTCACAAAAAATGCAGATAAACTGAAATAAACACTATCGATTGAACTCTTCAGAACAAAAAGAAAAGAAAATTGAAGACTAAATGCATTAAACTTCACTGGCTCGCTATCTAACAGTATTGGAAGAACAAGAAATGCAGAGAAGATAAACAAAAAAATTCTCAAGAAATTCTGAACTAGAAAGCCCCTGCTGCTATGAACATGAAGAACAGGAAAGTACACTAAGAAATCCCCAATAACAAAGATCGAACTCCACACTGCTCTCTCTGCCCAACAGAAGAAGAAGGAAGATGGAAATTACAAGAAAACAACTCCTCCGAAATTCAAACCCTCTAGTGTCTCCCTCCCTCACTGCTCTGCTCAAACAGGAAAATACAGGGAATGAGAACTAAAAAATTCTTCAGAGTTCCTACTTGCCAACCCCCCGGAGAAGAGGACCTCGGGGTCCTTTTATAGGCGCCCTGGCCCCTTCTGTTCTTCTTCCCGCCATCTGATGCCGCATCGTGGCCCATCTCCGCCAGGTCCACGCCATCCGCTGGCCCAGCCAGATCCGGGCCCTCCATCGCACCTGGTTCACCATTGCTTCACACGAGCTGGGCACCAGCGCACCTGCATCACCTCAGCCGCCGCTGCACATCTGCGATCCAGGCCGCACCAGCCCTCAGTCCGCCATCGCCTGCTACAGCGCACCGCTCCGTACGCCCAGCCAGCGCCATCAGCAGGTCCAGCGCGCCCCTCTGCCAGATCCACTCAACGCGCCCCTCTGCCAGCCCTGGCCCTAGGCGCGCCGCACCACCTCCTGCAGCCCATCCATCTCCATCCGCCAGCCCTTCAGCTGCACCATCCGGCCCCCAGCCGCGCAGTGGTCCGGCAAGCCAGATCCGGCCAACCCACACGGGGCCTTCACACACCCCCAGTCCGCATGCGCCAGCTCCCCTGCAGCACCGCCATCTGGCCTCCACATTGCCAGCGCCAGCAGCAGCCTGGGTGCCTCCAGCCGCGCACCTGCATCTCCCAAGCCAGCCGCCCATCCACCATCTGCCATCGCTGCCCAGCACCGGGCCCGGCCCACACCAGCGCCTGAGCCCTCCTCAGCTTCAACCCAGCATCTCACCAGAGCTCCAAACCCCAGCGCCGCCTCCAGGAAGAACCCAAATCGCCCTGCTTCTGGCTGCTTCCAGCACCTGGTGGAGAGGAAAAGAAGTATTTTAATTGGAGTGTGTGGATATAGTGGGAATATTTAAAAATTGTTTTTATTTATTATTTATTTGATGGGGTGGGGTGGTTATGTGGTATGATTATCTTATTATAGATTGGGTATGATGAGATTAAAGTATTTATTTATTGGGATTGGGTGTGAAACTATTTATTTATTTATTTACAAATTCAAACTAAAAAATATTTACAAAATTAGTATTTTAACAACATTTATTTATTTACAAATATCTTTTAAAATGAACCTAATTAGTCAACATGGAAGAAATGATTTACATGAAAATCTAACGTGTGTAGTTTAACCCATTATTAACTAATATGTTCAAAAGATTTTTCATGGATGAAATGAAAATTAAAGTCAATGTGCACATTATTCATGGACAACTGATGTCTAAAATTAACTAAATGTATGAAATTTAACTCAAAAAATTATGTAGTTATCACCCCCCCCTACTTGAACATTGCTAGTCCCTTAGCAATGAAAATTATTTCAAATGTAGGACTAGAAGATACAATATCTCATGTTAAACAACTATCATGTAACAGATTCATGTAAAGATACGTCTTTCCTAATTGTAAAGGTTTATGGCAAGAATTAGTGCACAAATGGTAGCTCACTTAAGAGTTCACATCAGCCCTCCTGGAACTCCTCTGCCTCGGCTAGTGATTGAGATTAGATTAATTCGAGGGAGAAGAAAAGAATTGTTGAATAAGATCCTTGCTCAGTCAGATCGGGTTGTTTCTCTCAGTTCCATTCTGCCCATCTTCCTTGAGGATTATTTCTCTGAGTTGAGGACCTTGCCTCTTTATTTGCACTTTGTGCACTCAGAATTTCTTTATTTCTTTTTCATCCACAATACTGCACAACCCATCACTTTTCAAGAGTAGCGAGTCCAACTTTACTCAGATCCGGGGCATTTTTCATGGATATATTTTTCTTTTGCTTTTTGGCTTTTCTTTTCTTTTCTTTTCTTTTCCTCTTTAAGGAAGAATGAACAGTCAAGTTCCTTGATCACATACCTTCACTTCCTTCACAATTCACTTAAGGGGAGGGGAGGAAACCAATCACCTCTCTCCTACTAGCCTTGACAAAATTGCTACATTCGGGTTCAGCTAATCTAAGTGGCTGTGTAGTGTGTGTATGAAACTTCCTACCATAAATCCTTACATAAGGTAGACAAGAGGTACATGTAATCATTTACTAGATGCTATCTAACATGGATGTTTGCAAAGGAGTGTGACAACCACAAAATTTTAATGGTTAAAGATCAGACACATAGTCTGTGAAATGACAAGCATTTTTATTCAAAGATTTATTTAAAGATGAACATTGTGAAATTTTTATTTTCTATGTACAAGCTAAGAAAATGAAATGAAGCATGGATGGGGGTGGGGACTATGCATGCTTTATTCTACCTCTCCCCCCTACTTATTTGCAAGAAAAGAAAGCAAGATAGAAAATTACCTGATAAGGAAAATCTGTACACTTGGGTTGCCTCCCAAGAAGCGCTAAGTTATCGTCTTCAGCCAGACGTAATTAGGCTTCACTTGGCTCATCTAGCTTGGTAGACTCAATTTTCAAGGAAGGCAGGTTTTCAAAAAAATGCTTTAACCTCTGCCCGTTAACAGTAGACGATTGTCCAGTTTTAGGATCAAGAATAACGACAGCGCCATTGTCATAGACTTTGACAACCATGTAAGGCCCATCCCACCGGGACTTCAATTTTCCCGGAAACAGACGAAGTCTAGAATTAAACAACCAAACTTTATCATGCACTTGAAAAGTTTTTCTATGAATGTGTTTATCATGGAATGCTTTGGCCTTGGCTTTATAGATTTTGGAATTTTCGTAGGCCTCATTTCTGAGCTCTTCTAGCTCATTCAGATGAAGGGTCCTTTGTTGACCAGCTTGGGCTAAGTCAAGATTGACTTGTTTAATAGCCCAATAGGCTCTATGCTCAAGTTCGACCGGCAAATGACATGATTTTCCAAAGACAAGCCGGTAAGGGGACATTCCAATGGGAGTTTTGAAAGCAGTTCGGTAGGCCCACAATGCATCATCTAACCTTTCTGACCAGTCTTTCCTATCAGGCCTAACCGACTTTTGAAGAATGTTTTAATCTCCCTGTTTGATACTTCCACTTGGCCACTAGTTTGGGGATGGTAAGGTGTTGCTAGCTTATGGGTGATCTCATACTTCCTTAGGAGGGTCCTGAATTGGGTGTTAATGAAATGAGGTCCTCCATCACTAATGATTGCTTTGGGCCACCCAAATCTAGAAAAGATGTTTTTCTGAACAAATTTGATAACCACCTTATGATCATTGGTCTTCGTGGCTATGGCTTCTATCCATTTGGACACATAGTCAACAGCAACTAGAATGTATGTGTATCCAAAGGATGGTGGAAAAGGTCCCATAAAGTCTATCCCCCAAACATCAAAAATCTCTACAACCAAAATGGGGTTAAGAGGCATCATGTCCTTTTTAGAAATATTTCCCATGGTTTGACATCTAGGACAGGCCTTACAAAATTGGTGGGCATCCTTAAACAATGTGGGCCAATAGAAACCAGAGTCTAAGACCTTAGCAGCGGTCTTCTTTCCTGAAAAGTGTCCTCCACAGGCGAGAGAATGACAAAACTTGAGGACACTTTGATGCTCACTCTCAGGGACACATCTTCTTATCACTTGGTCTGGTCCTATGAAAAATAGCTCGGGTCCTCCCAAATAAAGTACTTGTCTCTAGCAAAGAATCTCTCTCTCTCATTTTTGGTCCAATCCCCAGGTACTCGTCCAATGACTTTGTAGTTCACAATGTGTGCGTACCATGGAGATAAAATGTTGGAGACAGCTAAAATGTGCTCATCTGGGAAAGCATCTCTAATGGGCATAGAGTCCGGGGCAACTATTCTAGACAAGTGGTCAGCTACCACATTCTTGGATCCTTTCTTATCATGAATTTCCAAATCAAACTCTTGTAACAATAGAATCCATCTGATCAATCTAGGCTTGGCATCCTTTTTAGCAAGCAAATGCCTCAAGGCAGCATGGTCAGTGAAAACAATGATTTTGGCTCCTAAGAGATAAGATCTGAATTTCTCCAAGGCAAAACAACAGCTAGGAGCTCTTTTTCAGTGGTTGTGTATCGAATCTGAGCATCATTCAATGTTCTGCTTGCATAATAAATCACCACAGATCCTTTATCAGTTTTCTGGCCCAAAATGGCACCTACTGCATAATCTGAAGCATCGCACATTATCTCAAATGGTAATGACCAATCTGGAGATTGTAGAATTGGAGCTCTGGTCAAAATGTCTTTTAATTCCTCAAAGGCTTTATGACAAGCTTCATCAAAAATGAATGGAGTGTCTTTTAACAAAGAAGTTAATGGCCTTGCAATTTTTGAAAAATCTTTGATGAACCTCCTATAGAATCCGGCATGACCAAGGAAGGATCGAATTTGTTTGACAGAGTTGGGAGGAGGTAATTCGGAAATGAGATTACCTTGGCTTTATCTACCTCTATCCCTCTCCCTGAGACAATATGCCCTAAGACAATTCCCTCCTTAACCATGAAGTGGCTCTTTTCCCAACTTAAGACAAGATTGGCATTAATGCATCTTTTGAGCACTTCAGTCAAATGGTCGAGGCATGAATCAAAGTCATTTCCAAACACAGAGAAATCGTCCATGAAGACTTCTAAGTATTCCCCAACCATGTCTGAGAAAATAGACAACATGCAACGTTGAAAAGTTGCAGGGGCATTGCACAGCCCGAATGGCATGCGTCTAAAGGCAAAGGTTCCAAATGGACAAGTGAACGTGGTCTTTTCTTGGTCATCAGGGTGAATAGCCACTTGGTTATACCCCGAATATCCATCAAGGAAACAAAAGAATTTTTGGCCAGCAAGTTTCTCTAAGATTTGGTCAATGAAAGGTAAGGGGAAATGATCTTTCTTGGTCATCGCATTCAATTTGCGATAGTCAATGCACACTCTCCATCCTGTAGCCAGCCTAGTGGGAATGAGCTCACCCTTTTCAGTTTGAATCACGGTTAGTCCAGACTTTTTAGGCACAACTTGAGTTGGACTAACCCACTGGCTATCAGAGATGGGATAAATAAATTCTGCATCCAGCCATTTGACAATTTCCTTCTTAACAACTTCTTTCATGTTGGGATTAAGTCTTCTTTGCATTTCGATTGAACTTTGGCATTCTCTTCTAAGTAGATGCGATGTGTGCAAACTGAAGGACTTATCCCTCTCAGATCATCTATTGTCCAACCTATAGCTCTCCTATGACTCTTCAAAACATCAATCAATTTCCTTTCCTGCCCTTCCTCAAGATCACTCGCGATTATGATGGGCCATGTCTCATTCTCTCCTAAAAAGATGTACTTTAAATTTGCAGGGAGTGGTTTTAGCTCAACCTTAGGAGGACACTCAAATGGAATTGATGGATCATTATCTTGAAACATAGAATTAAATTGTCCTTCCTCTCCCTCAAACCCTAGAGCACAGGGTTGGTCTATTGCTTCTTCCACACAAGACTCTTCCAAGGTGTCTACCACTAGACAACTTTCTCCTTCATCATGATGCCTAGATGCCCTAAAATGTTGATACTAACCCGCCTATCTCCAAATGATATATCCATCATCCCGGTAGCACAGTTAATATTGGCTCTAGCTGTGGCCAAAAAGGGTCTACCAAGGATAATGGTGGACTGAGTCAAATCTTGGGGAGTGTTCATGTCCAAAATGATAAAATCGGCAGGGAAGTAACAATCATTGATTTTTACAATCACGTCCTCAACTAAGCCCTTAGGAGTGGTGACAGAACGATCGGCTAGTTGGAGGACAACAGAAGTGGGTTTCAACTCTCCTAGCTTGAATTTCTCAAAAATGGCAGAAGGTAGGAGGTTGACACTGGCCCCCAAATCTAAAAGGCCACTCTCAAAAGTGACTCCACCGATGGTACAAGGAATTAGTGGAGTGCCTGGATCTTTGAGCTTCTTAGGGAGTTGGTTTAAGACAATGGTACTCACAATTTCTGGAGAATTATTGTTTCAGTTTTGTTTCTCACTTCACGTTTTGGAGTACACATTTCTTTTAGGAATTTGGCATAGGCCGGCACATGCTTGATAGCATCAAGCAGAGGGATGTTGATGTGAACTTGTTTAAATAATTCCAAGAGTTCTTCATTACCAGTTGGTTTGTTTTTTATTTTTGGCTTTAAGGCTTCAGGAAAAGGGACTCTTGGAATGTAACAGTTTGGATCTTCATTCCTCTTGATTGTGTCTAGAGGTTCTTCATTTATTTTTTCTTTTCCCTTGGATTTGTCTTTTGCAACATTTTCTTCAATTTCTTCCTCAATTCCAATTTCGTTTTCATTTTCTTTATCCTCATTTGTCATGTGTGGGTGAGGATTTGTTCTGATTCTTCCACTTCTTAAGGTAGACACAGTTTTTGCATTTTCTACTTGTGGCCCCTAGCTTGGGCAGGAGGATGATCCTGTTGTATAGATTGGTTTTGATTTTGAGGTGCAGGAATGTTCTGGACAAAACTTGTTGTGGGTTCTGTGGTGGAGGTGCATTTTGTCTAGCAGGTGGTGGTCTGTACCCCTGACCCTGATGGTATTGCTGGTTCTGGTAAAATCCGGGAGGATTGTTCCTTGGGTTTGCTATAGTTTGACTCGGCAATTGCCCAGATTCCCTCCTTTGACATACATCAGCAATTTGGGACTCTAACCTTGCAAAATTTTGTTGAAATTTTTGATTTTGAGTTTGTTGTTCTTGCACAGTTTGACATAGAGTCGCCATCATGTTTTGGAGTTGGTTCATTTTATCATCCCAATTGGGTTGAGGAGGTGGTGGTTGATTCAATGAAGGTTGTTGGAAATTTGTGTGAGCAAATTGATTGGAATTTTGATTTCCTTGGTATTGTGGAGGTTTGGAGTTAGAAGATTGGCCAAATCCCGAATTTTGATTGGGATAGGATTGACCGTACATGGATTGCTTAAAGGCAGGTTGGGAAACTTGCTCAGATTGATTTTTCCATGAAAAATTTGAGTGGTTTCTCCAACCAGGATTGTATGTGTTAGAATATGGATCATGAGGGGGTTGTAGAACCTTGGAAAGTTTGGACTTGTTCTTGATAGGCCATGGGTTGAAAGAATCTCTCAATCGATAGGTTGAGCCAAATCTAAGTTCAGAGAATGTCTACCAAGCATGCACAGATTGAAAAGCCTCTATTTATGATTTTTGAAATTTTAAAATTTTTATTGATTTTTGATGAATTTTTAAACAAACACAAACAAACAAACACTTTCAAATCAAATTAACCTAGACACTAAGTGTTCCTTGGACTTATGTTATTTTCTCAAAATCAGATTTATGCTTGCTTAAATCCAATTCTAACTCTTCTTGTACCGGCCAGGTAAGAGGTGGAGAAGAGGGAGGCCCCCCTTGCTTTCGCAAGGACCCAATTAATAACCTCTAGCTCACTTAAGCATAAGCTTCTTAACCTCTAATCCTAGACACCAGACTTAAAGAGAAGTTTTGAATTCAAGAAAGGATAAATCTAATGATGAAGCTTAGGGCCAAGTCTACTGGTTTTTATTGAAAGTTTAGGACAATGCAAGAATGTGAATTTTTTTGTGATTTTTGGGCAAAGGAAAGGGTGATGAAATCCCTCACCTTATCTTTTTATCTAATAGGTTAAGCCCTTAAGTAGTCCCATTTAAAAATGTGAAGTGCACAGATCAATTTTAAACAAGGGTTTTCTAATGCTAAGACTAATGCATGAAATGAGAGAGAGAAATCTTACCTTTCCCCCGCACTCTTCAATGCAAAGAACAAAATTGAATTCAAATGACAATTAAAGTGATGAATGTCCTAAAACATGAGATCTTAATCTTGAGAAATGAAATTTTTATTTACAAACAAACGGCTAACATGAAAGAGCGATTTAGAAATTTTTTAGATTTTAAATTTTTTTTAATTTTTATTTGGTTTTTAAACTGAATGAAATGAAATTTAACTAAGAAAATATGAAGTGGTACTATAGAATAATGCCAAACCAATCAAACCACCAAGAGGCCAATTATTACATGCCAACGAGAAAGAAATCTCTGTACATGCACAGAGAGTACATCAATCCTTACTACAAGCTTCACTCCTCTCTTCTATCTAAAAGACTGAATTAAAAACAAATGCAAAAACAAAAAAAATCAGCAAGCTTCTCCTCCAATGGGCTTCAAATCTCCAAGCCCAAATCTCCAAGTCCCTCTTTTTGCAAATCTGAAATGAAAACCCACTCACAAGTCAATGAAACGCCCAATGTAAATGAAATCAAATTAAAGCAAATCAAAATCAAACTCTAATGCCTCCCCGGCAACGGCGCCAAGATGAAACGCGCGCATTGTTGACTGTGTGTTTTCCGTTGTCAAGAGTTCGTTGCACACGTCAAAATGCTCACCCTCTCTAAACTGTCTCACAAATTTAAAATAACAAATATGAACTAGTGGAATGGTGAGCACAGGTCATATCACGGAGAGGCGGAATAGAATTTGAGTTAAACTATTTTGACTTGAAATCGATGTACCCTCACAATGGAGGATCAAACAAGCAACAATATCGACTCTACACAAATACCAGTCACTATTTCCAGAACTTAAAGATCAATTAGAAAATGAGAAACAGAAGTTACTGCTGAAAACAGAAATGTATCCTTGCTAAATTAGACTTCTCACACTATGAAGAACAGAAATAAGAACAAAAAAAAAAAAAAAAAAGAATATCAAGAAGCTCCGGAATTCCTTAACAATTCAAAACTATGCTCTGCTGCAATAAGAACTTGAACTCACACATTCACTCCTTGACTTAGACTCTCCGAAAATTCTCTGGACACCAGACAACTCCAGGACAAACCAAGAAATCGAGTCGTCTTGGCTGCTCTGTGCTGTCTCTGTAGCATACACTTTCGGATCGTCTTCTTGCACAGTCACTAGGATCAATCACCCCCAGCACATAAAAATGGAAATTGCCCTGGATTGCTCTCCTCAGAAACAACCGAACAAATTCACCTACCCCAATCTTCACAGAAAATAAGAAGTGAAATCTCTTGACAACCGTAATGATCCCCCTCCCCGCGGCTACATCAACCAAACGAATTGCAGAAGAAATGGGCAAAGCAACGAACCTGAACCCCGAAGCCCTCTGGAATCCTCCTCTCAGCAGCAAACAACAGTAGAAGAGAAGAGTAGAGGCCTTTGATTCTCTCACAGATGCTGATCTCACATCAAAAGAAATTAACTACCCACCTCTGTTCACAGCAAACGAGCTTTCAACAATTTCCACAGAAGGGAGCAGAGAACAGTTGATTGCAACAAAATTTCACATAAGAAATTAATCTCCAGATTTTGCACAGAAAGAAATAAGAACAGTAAACGATTCACAAAAAAATGCAGATAAACTGAAATAAACACTATCGATTTGAACTCTTCAGAACAAAAAGAAAAGAAAATTGAAGACTAAATGCATTAAACTTCACTGGCTCGCTATCTAACAGTATTGGAAGAACAAGAAATGCAGAGAAGATAAACAAAAAAATTCTCAAGAAATTCTGAACTAGAAAGCCCCTGCTGCTATGAACACGAAGAACAGGAAAGTACAACTAAGAAATCCCCAATAACAAAGATCGAACTCCACACTGCTCTCTCTGCCCAACAGAAGAAGAAGGAAGATGGAAATTACAAGAAAACAACTCCTCCGAAATTCAAACCCTCTAGTGTCTCCCTCCCTCACTGCTCTGCTCAAACAGGAAAATACAGGGAATGAGAACTAAAAAAAATTCTTCAGAGTTCCTACTTGCCAACCCCCCGGAGAAGAGGACCTCGGGGTCCTTTTATAGGCGCCCTGGCCCCTTCTGTTCTTCTTCCCGCCATCTGATGCCGCATCGTGGCCCATCTCCGCCAGGTCCACGCCATCCGCTGGCCCAGCCAGATCCGGGCCCTCCATCGCCCCTGGTTCACCATTGCTTCACACGAGCTGGGCACCAGCGCACCTGCATCACCTCAGCCGCCGCTGCACATCTGCGATCCAGGCCGCACCAGCCCTCAGTCCGCCATCGCCTGCTACAGCGCACCGCTCCCGTACGCCCAGCGCCATCAGCAGGTCCAACGCGCCCCTCTGCCAGATCCACTCAACGCGCCCCTCTGCCAGCCCTGGCCCTAGGCGCGCCGCACCACCTCCCTGCAGCCCATCCATCTCCATCCGCCAGCCCTTCAGCTGCACCATCCGGCCCCCAGCCGCGCAGTGGTCCGGCAAGCCAGATCCGGCCAACCCACACGGGGCCTTCACACACCCCCAGTCCGCATGCGCCAGCTCCCCTGCAGCACCGCCATCTGGCCTCCACATTGCCAGCGCCAGCAGCAGCCTGGGTGCCTCCAGCCGCGCACCTGCATCTCCCAAGCCAGCCGCCCATCCACCATCTGCCATCGCTGCCCAGCCACCGGGCCCGGCCCACACCAGCGCCTGAGCCCTCCTCAGCTTCAAACCAGCATCTCACCAGAGCTCCAAACCCCAGCGCCGCCTCCAGGAAGAACCCAAATCGCCCTGCTTCTGGCTGCTTCCAGCACCTGGTGGAGAGGAAAAGAAGTATTTTAATTGGAGTGTGTGGATATAGTGGGAATATTTAAAAATTGTT
Source organism: Colocasia esculenta (assembly GCA_014218235.1). Lineage (NCBI taxonomy): Eukaryota > Viridiplantae > Streptophyta > Magnoliopsida > Alismatales > Araceae > Colocasia > Colocasia esculenta. The sequence continues at coordinate 15,929 of JACBKR010000222.1, forward strand.
TTTATTTATTTATTTATTTGATGGGGGTGGGGTGGGTTTGTGGTATGATTATCTTATTATAGATGGGTATGATGAGATTAAAAGTATTTATTTATGGGATTGGGTGTGAAACTATTTATTTATTTATTTACAAATTCAAACTAAAAAATATTTACAAAATTAGTATTTTAACAACATTTATTTATTTACAAATATCTTTTAAAATGAACCTAATTAGTCAACATGGAGAAATGATTTACATGAAAATCTAACGTGTGTAGTTTACCCATTATTAACTAATATGTTCAAAAGATTTTTCATGGATGAAATGAAAATTAAAGTCAATGTGCACATTATTCATGGACAACTGATGTCTAAAATTAACTAAATGTATGAAATTTAACTCAAAAATTATGTAGTTATCAGGGGCCATGGTTGCAAGGGAAGAAGAGGAGCGGAGGACGAAGGAGATGGCGGGAAGCGGATGGAGACAGAGATGTTGTGAAAGGGGGAAGAGTCGTGCCGTTTTCAAAGGGAACGGCGGCCATGGATCCGACATGGGTATATAAAAAGAAGGGTTTTGGGGGTACACTGTCCTGCAAGAACAACAATCCCAAACGGCACCCAAGACCTGAACATCCAGATAGGGGTATGTGTCGACACTAGAAGATGTTAGTGTCGACCTAGGCTGGACTGTGTCGACACTAGATGGAGGTATTGTCGACCTGGCCTGAAGAAACTTCGAGTATTTGAGCATGGGAAAAATTTGTGAGTTTTGGGATATCTTTAATATGATTCAAGATGGATGGAATTAGCATTTCAATGATTTTTAAGAGGTCAAAAAAATTCAGTTGTCATAATTCTTGCAAAAATGCAACAAACTTCAAGATTTACACAACAGCCAGCAGGATATATTCATTAAATGACTTGAACCAGTAAAAATAGTTTGAGGGATATAGGATATTCAACAATCAATACAAACGACCATACTTCCAAAATCCAAAGAAATGAAAATATCTTTGTAGATTGAGATCAAGTGTGATGAAGATAAACCCCTTTAAAACAAATTGATGATAGACAAAGATGGTCATTTTAGGCAATTCTCCTGGATAGTTTTGTGTTTTTTTTTTTTAATGAAACTATCAAATGTAGTAAATCTTGTTCACTCAAGAACTAATGCTTTTCACACACCATAGTTCCTGGATACTAGAGATTTACTCATTATCTAATTTCAAGGGGCAAATGACAACCTTTTACATGGAAATATACGTTTATCAGACACCAATATTTCCAGTTACTCAGTCACATAAAAAAATATAGAGCATTTTTTTTGAAAAATTTTGAACAGAGATAGCAAAGATACCTCATGACATACATGGCACTTCATTCATTATGAAGGTTTGTAGTTTCTCAGTATTTGTGCCATTGCTCTATTGAATATCAAGTGTAAGGAGAATTTTATAAAATGAAACCATTTATCTCACATCAGTTGCAAAAAAAATGTTTAAATTCAATGCACACATTATCCTTCAGTCTATGAAAGAGATTTGAATTTCTATAGTCTTGAAGAGTATAGTTGAGAGTTGATTGTGAATAAATGTAGTAGATCACTCAAAGGATCATTTGAGGTTCTAGACAACTCAATGAGGACATCATGCAAGGAAGTTGTGGTAATTCAAGATAGTTTTGAATTTTACAAAAGAAATGAGTTGTGAATTCTCTAGCTCCCCCTGAGATGATGATTCCAACAACTTTTCATCAAAATAAAGATATGCAAGTATTTTGAAACCATAAATGATTCTCTTTGAACAACAAAAGCTCCCCCTCAACAATTGCATATTCATTTCTTGGTACTTGGCGGAGACATACTCTCGCATAGTGAAAGTGTCCAACAAGCAGAACTTGTCCTTCTTCAAGTCACCATTTGATATACCAAAAAGTTCAACACAATGTGAGTTGAAGAATTTATTGTCAAAAAGAAATAGGAGTTGAATTGAGAGAGATGTGAACAATATGAATCAAGGAAGCAAAGAAGAATGATAAAACAATGACTCCCCCTCAGAATATGCCTAAACACTCAACCCAAATGAGAGAGATCAAGAAGATGGACATTTGCAAAGACCAAGCTCTCTCCTCAAAGATGAAAATCTACTGTCAGGAAGAGGTTTGGTAAAGATTTCAGCAATTTGTTTTTCAGTTTCAATAAAGAGGAGTTCAAAGGATTTCTTTGCTACCTCATCTCACAAGAAATGTTGCCTAATTTCAATATGTTTTGTTCTGGATTGCTGAATTGGGTTTTTAGATAGATTTATGGCACTTGTGTTATCACAAAGAATGGGAACACACCTAACTCTTGGTTATAATCAAGAAATTGATGTTTCACCCAAAGAATTTGAGTACCACATCTACCAGCTGGAACATACTCAGTCTCTGCAGTTGACAGAGCAACTGAATGTTACTTTTTAGAAGCCCAAGAGATTAGGCACCCACCTAAGTACAAACACAGACCACTTGTGCTTTTTCTATCAAGTTTACACCCAGCATAATCAGCATCACAATAGGCAATCAAATCTAACTTACAACCAGCAAGATACCAAATTCCAAGATCATATGTTCCAACAGATATTTAAAAAAAAAATTAACAGCTAACATGTGACTTTCTTTTGGATTAGCTTAAAATCTAGCACACAAACACACACTGAACTGAATATCAGGTCTAGAAGTGGTAAGATAGAGTAGAGAACCAATCATACCTCTGTATGTCTTTGGGTCCACTGACTTACCAAGTGAGTCCTCTTCTAGTTTAGCATTAATTGCAATGGGTGTGCTTGAATGCTTGAGGTTCTAGAAGTCAAACCTTTTCAGAAGTTCCTTGACATATTTGGTTTGACTTATGAAGATCCCCTCGCTGGTTTGGGTAACCTGCAATCCCAAGAAAAATTGTAAGTCTCCCATCAAGCTCATTTCAATTCATTTTTCATTTGATTTGCAAATTCATTGCACAGGCTCTTATTAGTTGATCCAAATATTATGTCATCAACATAAATTTGGACTGCAATTATTTGATTTTTGACTATTTTTATGAACAGGGTTTGATCAACATTACCTCTAGAGTATCATTTCTCAAGCAAAAAAGAACTCAAACGGTCATACCAAGCTCTTGAACTTGTTTAAGACCATATAGAGCCTTATGAAGCTTAAATACATGATTAGGATATTTTTCATTTTCAAAGCTTGGAGGTTGTTCAACAAAAACATTTTCTTTTATATAACCATTCAAAAAAGCACTTTTATCATCTATTTGATAGACTTTAAATTTCAGTGAAGATGCAAAAGCAAGAAAAATTCTTACAGCTTCTAGCCTAGCTACAGGGGCATAAGACCCTTCAAAATCAATTCCAAATTCTTGGTTGTACCCCTTTGCAACTAGCCTAGCTTTATCCTTATGACTTGACCATTTTCATTCAATTTATTTCTGAAAACCCATCTAGTGCCAATGACTGATTGGTCACTAGGTCTAGGTACTAATTCCCATACTTGATTTCTTTCAAATTGATGAAGTTCATCATGCATTGCATTGATCCAATCAAAACTCATTAGAGCTTCATCAATTGATTTTGGTTCAACTTGGGAAATTAAGCTAGTGGGTCTTCATGAATTGCATTCAGAAATGATGATCTAGTCCTTACCCTATCATGCACATTGCCAACAACATTGTCTAATGGGTGATCTCTCAAAAATCTATGTTCAGAAGTTACCTGTTGAGATGCACTTAAGTCTTGAACAACATTACCTGATCCACTTGGAGTGGGTGAATGAATGTTCAAATTCTCACCAATGTCTTCATTTTCCTCAACAGTTGGTGAAGAATCCACAATGAAATCATCCTCTTCATTATCTTGACTGTTCCTACAAGATTTAGAACCATGAGTTGAAAAGAATTTTCATCAAAAATAACATGTGGAGACTCTTCAACATTTTTATTTTTGAGAGAATAAACTCTAAAAGCTATTGACACTTCAGAATAGCCAAGAAAGATGGCTTCCTGACTTTTAGCATCAAACTTGTCAAGATTTTCTTTATTGTTGTTATGAACAAAACATTTACACCCAAAGACTTTGAAATAAGACATTGTTGGCTTTTTGTTTTTCAACAATTCATAGGGGGTTTTTCTGATTTTTGGTCTGATCAAAGCTCTATTAAGAATGTGATTTGCTGTGTTTACAGCTTCAGCCCAAAAGGATTTGGGCAAATTGCTTTCTAAGAGCATGGATCTACCCATTTCCACAAGAGTTCTTCTTTCTTTCTTTCTACAACTCCATTTTGTTCTGGAGTTCTTGGTGAAGAAAACTTGTGAAATATGTGAAGTTCAGCACATAAATCAGAAAATGATTTGTTTTCAAACTCACCCCCATGATCAGTCAGAATGTTTTTAATTTTATATGGAAAACTTGTTAAGGCAGTGGTACAGAATTCCTAAACTGAAGGCAAGCATCACTTTTGTAGGACAGAAAAATAACCCATGTAAACCTAGTAAAATCATCAATAATGACAAACCCATATCTTTTGCCACTAAGACTTAGAATTCTTGTTGGCCAAGAGGTCCATGTGAAGTAATTCTAGTGGCTTAGATGTGAGTACCTCATTGAAGGTTTTAAAAGATTTTCTGGTTTGTTTTCCTTGGGCACAAATCCCACAAACTTGATTTTCTACATTAGAAAAGGATTGAGGAAGACCTTTAACCAAATTCAGCCTTAACAGTCTATTTATTGTTCTGAAACTTGCACGACCAAGTCTTTTGTGCCAAGTCCATGCAATTTCATTCTTATTTGCAACAAGACAGATGTTTTCAAATTTTTTTTTATCAAGGTTGATCATGTAAACATTGTTTTCCCTCTTTCCAAAGAATTTTATTTTATCAGTTGATGAGTCAATTATCTTGCAAAAATCAGATTCAAACACAACTTTGTGACCTTTGTCACTAGTTGGCTAATGCTCAGCAAATTGTAATTTAAACCATCAACTAACAAAACATTATCAACTGAGTTTGAGGAAGATTGACCAACCTTTCCACATCCAATGATTTTTCCTTTATTTTTACCTCCAAATGTAACAGAACCTCCCTCCTTCTCAATCAGGAATGAAAATTTAGCTTTGTCTCCAACCATGTGTCGTGAACACCCACTGTCAAGGAACCACACATTTGAGTTGGGTGCACGACCTTCCTGCAAAAACAATCAGTGGAGAGAAGATTTTGGTACCCAAACATTGTTGGGACCATCAGAATGTTTGAACATTGATATCAAATCTTTCCTAATCCAGATCTGACTTGGTTTTTGCTTCTGTTTGATTTCAGTGGTTTTTTCTGCCTTTTTCAGTTTGTCCTTTCCTTTTGGAATCAAGACACCAGTGTTCTTTTTCTTATTAAGAAGGGGATTTTGCATTTGGACATGAGTGTTCAATTGTGGAGGTCCAAACTAAGGATTTTGATGGTACACTGAAAAATTTGGATGGAAGAAGTGAGGATGGTACCAAAAAGGATTGAGATACCATTGGTTCCAAGAATTAGTCCAATCAGCTTGATGTGCTGTTTTGGAAGTCCAAGTTTCTCATGAATTGCTTCTTTTAAGTTTTTCTTATTTTTCAGATTTTTATTTGAATTTTTGGTTGATTGATTTGTGGTTTTTGAGGTTGAGCAGGTCGACCTGTCCTTAACTGGTGTCGACACAGCAGTCACAGATTCCACCTTTTTGTGGACTTGTGTCGACCTGTTAGATGATTGTGTTGACCTGGTTGGTTTCTCTTTGTTCTATGTTTTTGAAATTTTTACTGTGTTGCTTGACACTTGTTTATTTTTTGTGTTCTCAAGACTAGGACCTTTGACAAAGTTAATCAATGGTGCTTTTTCCCTTTTTTTCACCAGATTTGTCTTTCTTGGATTTTTGTTTGTTGAATCCTAGTCCATGTGAAATTGATTTCATTCTAGCTCCCAGCAAGGCCTCCAAATTGTCTTTACCTTTTGTGAAGGTTTCAATGACTTCATCCTTTTCTTTTAGCTGGTTTTCTAAGGTTTTGATTTCATCAACCTTTTGTTGTTTTTCTTTGTGTTCTATTTCCAACTTTTCAGACATTCTTTAATTCATGGGTGGCCTTTTAGGATGCAAGCTTAAGCTCATCAATTGTGTTCAGGAGATTTTCCTTTTCTTCATTGAGTTCGGCTACTTCATTTTCCAGTTCACAAATTCTTTTATTGATGGATTGGTTATGCAAAATGTTTTCAAATTTCTTCTTGAGATGCTTGTTTTCTTTCCATATTTCAGAGTAGTTTTCAACAAGCTCAGCATAGGCATCTTGCCAATCATCAATTGAGTAGTCTTCGAAAGAAGTGCTTACCTTTCCATCGAGCTATTTGCCATGAAAAATTTCCTCACTTTCAGAGCTTGAGGATTTTTCTTCTTCCTTCTCACTTGAGTCTTCATCAGACTAAGTGGCTACCATGGCCTTTGGCTTCTTGAACTTGTGAATCTTCTTGTATTTCTTCTTCTTGTTCTCAGGACATTCTCCCTTCATATGTCCTGGCTTGTTGCACCTGTAACAAATGACAGTTTCATCAGATTTCTGATTCCTATTAGAATTGGCATTAGAAGAGAAGTGTTTCTTTTTCCTGATGGAAATTTCTTTTTCCCAGAGAATTTTCCTTTCCTGTATTTTAAGAATTTTCTGAATTGCCTGGTCATGAGGGCAATCTCATCCTCATTGGACTCAGACTCATCAGAACTTGTTTTCTCCTGATTCTTGTCTTTGCTACTGAAGAGGCCTTTAGTGCTACTGGCTTGGTTTTAATTATATGTTCTTCATTTCTTCTTAGATTGATTTCATAAGTCATTAAGGATCCTATCAATTCATCCAAAGAGATTTTGGACAAATCCTTAGAATCTTCAATGACTGTGGCCTTAGTGTGCCAATTGAAGAGAGAGAGCGCAAAATTTTCCTTACCAAGTCAGTATCTGTATAATCCTTACCTAAGGCCTTCAGTCCATTCACAATGATCATAAATTGGCAAACATTTCAGAAATTGTCTCATCAGATTTCATCATAAACAATTCATACTCAGAGACAAGAATGTTAGCTTTGGTTTCTTTCACTTGGGATGTTCCCTCATAGAGTAGCTCAAGTTTGTCCCACATCTCCTTAGCAGATTTGCACATGGAGATTCTTGAGTACTCCTTAGGGTGGACTGCACACTGGATCATATTCATGCACTATAATTCAAGGTAGCCCTTCTAATCTGTTCCCTGGTCCAGGTTTTCTCCTCTCCCTGGTTCTCATAGGGACCTACCTCACTACTTTCTAGATTTCATAGTTTTGAGCTCTAAGGAAGACTTGCATTCTATTCTTCCAATAGGAGTAGTCAGTCCCATTGAAGAAGGGTGGCCTATTAATGGAATGACTGTGACGGCCCTCATTATACCGGTACGGTCATACCGACCCACGTATATAGCGAGAGTCCTCACAGTGGGACATTTACCCAACGATACAAACAGCTGAGATACACGCGAATATACATAACAGAGTAGCGGAAGTAAAAGAGAACTATCTCCATTCATTCATCATCCACATTAAACATACATGCAGTTTACAATTTGCAGAAAGGAACTAAAATTTACATGATTTAAATTGCTGAAATAGAAATACAAAATGTCCACATATTACATTCTTTTCAAGATAATCCTAATACAATGTTCAAGTACATACGACGAAGTACACAATCACAAAGAAAGCTCCAAGTAACTAGTCTCCGCGCTCGGAGTCCGTCTCCTCCAACGGTGTCGTATCACCAACTACACCTGTACGCTGAAGTAAGGAGTGAGTCCAGAGACTCAGCAAGCAACACTATACATGATATACACGTACAAGTCCTAGTGGTTTCTACAAGCACATACAATTAGCAACACATAGCATGCTAGTCCATTTAAGTTTCAACCTATCATGAAGGTTCTACAATTTTTACACCTAACACATGCTTTCAGATTTCAAAATATAACATTCACCTATCACATGGTCTCTAATTCATTTGCTTATGAACTTTAACCTTATAAAGAACCAAACATGAGAGTTATCCACATGGACAATTTACATATATGAACGTGGAACATAGTTAGCATGGAATCCACATGTTCTTAAGTACCTACATAACTTTTTCACATGCTTTAGGTTGCTGATTTCACATGGTTCAAAGACTATAAACATACACATGAAAGCTACAATGTGGCTTAGAACATAACACATGAACAATCCATCATGCCACTTTGCACACATACTCATTAATTGTTCCTAATCATGGATTCTAAACACTTTGCACACATAAACACAAGAAGGATAACATGCATTTTCTGAATTCACATGGTTTCAGATTTAGCCTCACATGATTTCAATAACACATTGCACATCTAGATTTTCACATTTTCCTTTTTCACAATTTCCTCTTTTCACATGGTTACACTTTACACATACACATTCACATGTCACTTACACATTTATACATGGTCACATACACTTTACACATTACACTTTACACATATTTTAGTGTCGTGACACATAGTCCAAACCACCAAAGAGGACACATTCACATCACATAACACATAGGCACCATCTAGGCAATGCAATGGTGACTCTTGGACTGCGCAGATCGGAGAACAAGTCTCCACCCTAACCAGTGGTACTTGTCCACCTCCAGGATTTCCCCCTAATGCCCTTAGGGTCACTTAACACAATGAACTTTCTCAGGGGGACTTTTCCCTGATACAGCTCCACTGCCTTCTCGAAGCAGTATCACATTGGCACAGTTTACAATTTTACACATTTAACGTTTTACACATGGTTTTACACTTGGCACTCTTCATTTCATTCACACTTTCTTACTCACGTGAACACCTCTGTTTTTTTTTTTCCTAACATGGTACTACAGAGTTTTCAAGATTTAACACATAGTAAAACACACCATCATGCTGTTTTAAACAAAATAAAATCACATTACGATCATATATATACGAATTATTCACAATTTACATGAAAACACATAACTTTTTATTTACTGTTCCAATTGACCTGAAATTTTAACCACATACTGATTTCGGGTTCCAAATCATACCCTCAATTTTTCAAATTTTTCTGAGATAAATAGGATTTACAGAAAATCAAATACCTAATTAGCATATTATTCACGATTTAAGCTAACATGGGTCTAACACATTTGAAATTCATCCACTTACTGTTTTGCACAGAAAATACTAATGCATGATTTCAGAATACAACTTCATCCTAATTCATACATCTATAAATCAATTACCACAATCGCTTTTGCATGTTTTTAACTTTACCGAGCCGAACTTTTTTACGATTCCACAAGCATGCATAATTTCCAAAATTTCAGAATCTACATACATGCCCCACAAATCTTCATGAATAGACTGAAAACAAGATATTCAACTAATCCTAATCATGGAACATTGATTCGCAAAATTTTTCCACAAGTTATGCTCACAAGTCTACAAGACATTATTGCCCCACATTCACCATCACACCACATTCAATCCACAACCACAATGCACAATATACATAGCTTATAGAAATACCATATATCCTCATCACGAAAATCATAACGAAATTAACGTATAGAAGGGACAGAACAGCTCACTGTTCTGTCCTGAAGAACTAGACGGCGGTCTCTGGCCGCTGACTCAGAGTCAGCGGCAGGGTCGATGGACGCCAAGGAGGAACTGGGCGTCCAGGGACCTTGCCGTTTACTCAGGTCTGTGCAGAAACACAGACCCGAGCTCTGAAATTTGGGTGAAATGGAGGGTCTAGGACTCGAGGGAAATTCCATAAAAATTATAAAAACCTCCTAGACTCATACGAGGATACCATAGATAGGTCACTTGCCTTTCGAAAATTCTTCTAGGGGATTTAGAGGCTTGGTGAAGACCTCCTTGGGCAGTCCCAAGAAGTTGCAGAAGCACCTCCAAGATCGCCTTCCTCCGGGCTTCTGGTTGATCTCCACACCGAGGGGATGATGGGGAAGCCTTCCCCTTTGCTTCAGCTCCCTCCTTGATGCAGAAGATCTCCAAAACCAGCTTCAAAGGGTCGGATTTTAGGGGTTCAAACTGGGGTTTTTCTCACAGAGCTCTAGGGTTTTTCTTTCTCCCTCTCTCCTCTTGCAAGGGTGAGGGGAAGAATGGGGTGAGCCAATTCGGGTTCAGACCTAAAGAGGTCTTTCCCCCACTCACTAGGGTGATGGGACACCCCTCAGAGCCGTTGGGGGACATCCCCCAATGGTTGCCATACCTTGCTTCAGAAGATAGCAGCTCTGCTGCGCATGCAGGCCAGAGAAGTTGACGTCCATATCGCTGGACGCCGGAATTAGGGTTGGCGTCCAGGGCTGGACGCTAACACACCTCAACGGCCTGGGGATTGACGCCAATAGGCCCTTCGGCCAGAACCCTAATTTATGCAGAAAACCATGCATACCAAGCTTCTATACATGCAATATGTACATGGTATTATATTCACACTATCATCATGCAATACATACATTATTTACGTTTAATATACAACATGTACACGTATTTATACTATTTTTATCCACGTAAAATACGTACATACATACTCAACACAATAACACACATAAATACGAAAAATACGACGGAAATTCGAGGGTCTTACAATGACCCTCAGCTATGAACCCTCTGGAATCCATTGAATCAAATAGATGGTGCAATGAAGGAAACACTTAGCAAGCAAGCAAGCAAGCAACAACACACAGAACAAATAGAAAGCACTCAGATCAGATCAGATATAAACCCGCTCTGATACCAACTGTAGGATCGAAAAAAGGGATGGACAAGATCTAGAAGGGGGGGGGGGGGGGGTTGAATAGATTTAGGCAACATTGTGGAGCTTAGCCAATTTAAAACAATGCATGGAATCAAAGGCAATTAGAAAGAGCAATTTAGATTTGATGAGTGATTGTGTGAATTAGATGATGAAGTGTAGAATCAAGTTGATAAAAATGAATTCGAAAACCCTATGCATACATCTAGCGCAATGTGAATTTAAGTCACACACAAACACTGCACAGAGAATTTTTCGTGGTTCGGAAATCACCCATGTGATTCCTACATCCACCCCTCACACTGTGAGGATCCACTAAACAACCTGGATACACCACACACAGGGGCCTGACAACTCCAAACACTGAGTCTACAACTAACACGACCTCTAGAGCAAGACTACTCTAGAACTGAGCAAGACTACTCATCCAACAACTAAGTGCAACAACTCAAACATTGAGTACAACGACTCAACCAGAGCACATTGGCTCACAAACAACTTGCTAGAACAAAAACACAAGATCTAGATCCTCTAGCAATGATCTGGTCTATCAAGTGTTCATTCAAGAGACTGGTGCAACAACTTATAACATTCTCAGAATGACTCAGAAGACACAAGGAATTGAGGAATATTCTGAAAGCTCCTTGTTCTTCAAGTATACTCCTTGTAGATGCCGAATTGTGAAGAGGCTTGATTCCAATCCCTGGCCGATGCTCTGTGCTTTGTGCTTTGGATCTTCCTCGAAATTTTCACAATTTCTGCTTCTACTTGATCTGCACCCTTGGAAGTTGATCATACTGCTTCATCTTGGATCAATCTTCACTTCTGTACTTGGAGATGTAGGAATCGGGTTGAAGAGAGACAAGGGGAGCAAGAATAGGGAGGAGAGCTCTCTCTGCCGCCGAAAGATGTCTGGAAGGCTCTTGTAGGTCTCTCTCGGTGGGATGGCCAATTAGGAGAGTATTTATAGCCCAAAGTGTCCCAAAGTACCCTGGGGGTCGTGGGCACATGATCCAAGGCCGATCCACAAATCCCTAGAGTGCCACGTGTCCAGATGGGACTTTTAGTCAAAAACGTTCCGGAGTGTGTCGACCTGCCCATGGGGTGTGTCGACCACTATCACAGACTGGCAAAATAGCTTCTCTGGGAAGAGTCTCTAGTGTCGAACCACTTCATCTAGTGTCGACACACTGTAGAAAACTGCAAAATAGGCCTTCTGGGAGAGGCATCTAGTGTCGACACCATTGGTCTAGTGTCGACACACTATCAAGACCTGTTGACGGTTCTCTGGGAGCTGGGTCTAGGTCGACACTACTTGATCTTGTGTCGACACCACTTGACCATTTCTTCTTCTTTTGCCTTAGGGCTTTGGGTCATTGTGTCGACACCAGTATGGGGTGTGTCGACACTACTCTTGCAAGAATTGTGTGTCCCTGAGAAATAAACACATATTCATTAGTCAAGGTATTATCATGAAAATAAATGATAAATGTGTTTGAAAACATGCGTTTTGAATATGGTCATTACATGTGTGGTGCATTTAACATGTTCCAATTATTGTGTATTAAAATCACAACTTGCCATCATCAAAATATGAGGGAAATGAATTATATTCACACTCAACCCAACAGGTGAGGTCGTGGTTTTGGTGGGCCAGCCACTACAATTGTAGAGGTTCATAGTTTTTCTAGGCTGGGGTGGCAGGCTACTATAAGAAGTTTGTGCATGACTTGCCAAGGTTACTGATCCGTTGACCAGGTTGACTAGGCGACGAGACAAGTTTGGTGTGGACAGCAGAGTGAGAGCAGAGTTTTCAGGAGCTGAAGAGCTGGCTGACTTCAGCTCTGATCCTTGTTGTACCTTCTGGTAGCGGTGGCTTGTTGTCTACCGATGCTTCGGGGGACTGGTTCTTGGGTCGTGTTGATGTAGCACGAGAGAGGGTAGTGCTTATGCTTATAGACAGCTGAAGAAGCATGAGCTGCACTACCCGACCCACAACTTGGAGCTTGCAGCAGTCTGTTCGCCTTGAGGTTGTGGAGACATTACTTGTACGACGAGGTGTTTGAGGTTTCACAGACCACCGGAGTTTACAGTATGTCATCACACAAAGAGATCTGAACCTCAGGCAGTGTAGGTGGGTTGAGTACCTGAAGGACTACAACTTATTCTTTCCTATCACCCGGAAAGGCTAATGTCGTAGCGGACACTTTGAGCAGGAGAGCCCACTTGAGTTCTTTGTTGGTTAGACACTGGAGGCTTCTAGAGGACGCCACTCGAGGTGTATTCATGCCGTCGAGACTCAGGGAGGGAGAGCAGGGTTTGCCCAGCATGACAGTTCGTCTGGGTGATATATCAGCAGGTGATAGATGGCATAGAGTGCAAATGCAGATTTGGCAGACGGGTTGTAGATACCAGAGGTCGAGCAGGAGAGGACAACAAGGTTAGGTTTAGAGGTAGACTCTAAGTGCCAGAGGATGTTAGGCAGGAGCTGCTGGCTAAGGCGCACATACGAGGTATTCTGTTCATCCTAGTTCCACCAAGATGTACTAGGACTTGAGGGGACTCCTTTTGGTGGCCTGGGATGAAGAGAGATATCGCGAATTTGTTGCCGCTGCCTTACCTGTCAGCAGGTGAAGGCAAAGCACCAGCGTCCTGGTGGTGAGCTGCAGTCGCTACCCATTCCCGTGTGGAAGTGGGAGCACACCACCATGGATTTTGTTACTAGCTTACCTCGTACTTCGCAGGGGGGCACGACATGTTTTGGTGATCGTCGACCGACTGATGAAGACAACTCGTTCTTACCGGTCAGAGTAGCGTGTGTCAGTGGCCAGACTTGCTAGGCTATTTGTGGTAGAGTGGTGCCTTTGAATGGGACTTTGGTCTCTATCATCTCAGATAGAGTCCGAGGTTCACCTCTCATTTTTGGCACAATTTTCGGAGGGAACTTGGCACCGAGCTGTGGCTAAGTTCAGCCTATCACCACAGACAGGCGGGCAGTCAGAGAGGACCATACAGACCCTCGAGGACATGTTGAGAGCGTGTTTCCTAGACTGGGGCGGCACTTGGGAGTCACACCTTCCATGGTGGAGTTTGCTTATAATAATAGATTCACTCTACGCATGGGATGGCACCCTACGAGGCTCTGTATGGCCAACCGTGTAGGACACCGTTGCACAGGCATGAGGTTGGCGAGAGGCAGCTTCTGGGTCTAGAGTGGTACAGTAGTGTGCAGACACAGTGAGGCTGATCAACAGAGATTGCAAACAGCACAGAGCAGACAGAAGAGCTACGCGAACGTTCACAAGAGCCACTTCAGTTCGAGGCAGGCGACAATGTGTTTCTTTGGATCTCACCCACCAAGGGCGTTCTAAGGTTTGGGAAGGGGGGAAAGCTCAGCCCGAGGTTTGTTCGCCCCTTTCCCATCCTGGAGGGGGTTGGTGAGGTCGCATGCAGGGGAAAGCTCAGACACAGGGGAAAGCTCTTCCGTCTCAGTTGGCAGGTGTTCAAGACGTCTTCCACGTCTCGTAGCTGAGGAGGTACATGCCAGATCCATCGCACGTGTTGGACTACTCACAGCTAGAGGTTGCTCCAGATCTATCAGTGCCAGAGTACTCGGTCAGTGTTGTGGACCACAGAGTGCAGCAGCTGTGCAGGAGGCAGATCCCACTAGTCAAGCAGTTTGGGAGAATCGCGTCGGTGGCGAGGCCATGTGGGAGCATGAGGACGAGATGTGGGAGCATTTTCCTTTCTTGTTTGAGTGACTGGTATGTTTGCTTGCCTTTTTTTTCCCCGGGTTTTGCCCTTAATTTCGAGGACGAAATTGTTTTTTTGTTTGTTAGATTGTAACATCCCTCTTGTGGGCCTCTTGTGGGTCAGCCACCTTCGGTTGAAGGTCACGATGCATCGGGCTGTCGCCCTTTGAAGGCGACAAGGTGGCTATCGCGTTCTGGTTATGAACGCGACATGCATGTTGTCGCGTTCATTCCTCTAACCGCAACATGCAGTTTTGTCGTTTTGCTGTCAGGGCAGTTGGGACAGGTGTCAACCCCTAACAACCAGAAGGCGACATGTCGGTGTCGCGTTTTGGCTATCAGGTCTGCGAGGCTGACACATGGCGTTACAGTTAGTCAGGTGACCAGGACTTTGAGATAGTGACAGGTTGGCCATTGCGTCCAGTAAGTGAATGCCATAGGCAAGCTATTGTGTTCTCAACTCTGAGGCTTAAAATAGTTGAGGCTTTAGAACTGTCTTCCTCCTTCTCTTCTCTGGCTTTTCCAGCTTCCCTTTCGACCCTGTGTGTGTGTGTTCTCCGTGGGGAGCTTGAGAGGAGATTGAGGGCTTGGGAGAGGTGTGTTGATCTTATGGTGGTGTTCTTTCCGGTGTGTCGCCCCTCCCTCACGGTGTGGTGCTTCTCCGACACGGTGTGGCTTGCTCTCCTCGTGGTGGTGACTCCTTCGTCGGCGTGTAGGATGATCCGTGCTCGTGGACGGCCTGAGCGTGGAGCTTGGAGCGAGGAGGAGGTGGCCATACACATGAGAAGACCCCAACAGGTGGCTCTTCCTTTTGAGGTAGGGACTTTTCACCTTCCGCCTAGTTCTATCTTGCTAGGATCCAATCCCCTTCTCCAAGCCTTAGACATCACGTTAGGGCATGCATGTGTGTGATTGTGGCTCCATGGAATGAGTACTTGGCTTGCTTTGTGCTTGGAATGGGGTATGGGTATTAAGGGAATCCATGCTTGCATGTGAGCTTCTTGAGTGTAGATCCTTCTTCTTGGCATGCACGGTGTTTACAAGGGTGGTTTGAGCCTTTTTGAGCTATTTACATCGTCCTACATGCTCCCCTCCCCTTGTAGTTTCTGGATTTGTGGTGCATGGCACAGAAGGCATGCTCTTGGGTGTGCAAGTCTGTGGCCGCAACACGTTTGGTGTCGCAACCCAGATCATGACAGCTCGACACGTCACCTTCTGGTGTGAGAAAGCGACGCCCACCCTGTCGCGTTACGGTCACAACAGGGTGGCTGTTGCCTTCTCATCGGATTTTCACCATGTGTTGTGGGAGGCCTCATATGGTCACCTGGGCCTCTGTATGTGGTTGCGATAAGGCCCTTGTCGCGACCGGATCGCGATAGGTACCCTGTCGCCTTCTGACCCAGGTCGCGACAGACAGGGTGTCGCCTTCAGGTGGCAACAGCTTGTGCATCGCCTTCTCAGACATAGAATGGCTTGGCGACCTGTTCGAGGTTTCCTTCCACTGCGACTCTGTTTTCTTGGCACATGTGATGTTCCTAGCATAGTTCTACTCTAGTTTTTTTGCCCGGTGCTAGGCACTTGAGGGCTTGTCCGCGAGACAGGTTGTTACCGTTACCTGGACCCTTGGTCCCCGCGTGCCTGTTTGAGGGAGTTCTCCAGGCGGCGGGCGAGCTCGAGTCACGAACTCTGGTAGCAGAGGGGAAAATGGTGAGGACAATGGCGTAGAGTCTTTTGTAGAGCTCTCCTAGCTGAGTCTGGGACGCCGAGGTGGTTTGGTGCTCTTTCGACATAGATCATCTAGTCCTTTTCTCACTGTCTCACTCTACGTGGTTTCAGAGCCATTTAGAAGGGTCAGGTGTGGGACTGTAGTCCAGCCAGACTACGACAATTGTGGTTACTTTAGTTCCGCGTCTCACTCCGATGGGAGGTGTTAGACATGGACTGTCGGTTGAGGGTAAGGCACGTGGCGCACCTGACCGGTTGACTAATGTAGTTTCTTTACGCTTATCTTTTCGGTCTCGACGTTTATCTTAGATCATAGACCGTGTAGTTTCTTTACGCTTCCGCACTTACTCTGTTAGTAGAATAGATTACTTGGTTTATTTACTTATTGCACATATAGATCTATTCTGCTGTTAGAACCAGTGGGAGATTGGTAGTCCCTACTGGACTTCTTCGTGAAGCTCATTCCCTCCTTTGAGGTGAGACTTCACAATAGCACCCTCCGTGGCGGGCTGAGGTGACAGGGCCGTAGTAGACGGCGTCTTCTGTGAGCAGTGTCCCTAGTACTTTGTTTACTTCACCCTCGAGGTATGCCCCTAAGGGACCTATTATCCCCCTTTACTTATGCACTTGTACTTTGCTTACTTTGGGACTGTACTAAACTTGTACTCTATGTTGGATTTTTTCTTTCACTTGTTGGTACTTTTTAGTAAGTTTAGTTGTTACTTACCTCCGTTACATATCTTGTTAGACTGGTCCATTAGCCCTTCCGGGTCTTCGGGCCCATGGACGGCGGTGCCGATGGTCAAATCCTTGGTGGGAGTCGGGGTTCCGGGCATCGGGGCCATTACATGCGACATGTCAGTCCATCGCGATTCAGTTATTTTGCACAGAGTCGTGTTTTGACTATATATGGTTCTTTGAAGTGTGACATCTAAACATCTCGCGATTTAAAGACCAACTCGAGACTATTTTCTTGACTTGTACAGTCAACCATGTGCATGTCCTACTGTTATATCATGTCATTTAGTTAGTCAATGGCCTAAAAGTTATGAACCTACATGAAAGCTATAAGAATATGAATCTCTATTCTAATTGATCTTAATGATTGCTTGATTCCATCTACTATGAGAATGCTATGTGCTATGTTCTTACTCTATCATCATCATCATCAGAGCCTTATCCCATTATTTGGGTCGGCTACATGAATCTTTTTCCGCCAAAAATTTCTATCAAGTGCTATAGTCGTGTTTAAACTCAAGAAGTCCAGTCCTTCGTAATAACATCGCACCATCTCATTTTAGGCCTTCCCCTAGCTCTTTTACTAGCATCCACTAAAATTTGGTCACATCTTTTAACCGACACCGAGTTAGGGCGATGGTACACATGTCTAAACCACCTAAGTCTATTTTCTCTCATTTTTTCTATCAATTGGAGCCATCCCCAAATCCTCACGGAAGCACTCATTCCTAATCTTATCTTTCTTAGTCTTACCACACATCCATCTCGGCATCCTCATCTTTGCTACACATATTTTGTTAACGTGTTCCTTTCGCATAGCTCAACACTCAGTGCCATATACTAAAGCAGGCATCACTGCCGTTCTATAAAACTTTCCTTTAAGTTTCATTGGTATATGATGATTGCAGAGGACTCCTGATGCACTTCTCCATTTTAGCCAGCCTACCTTAATCATGTGTGCCACATCGTCATAAATCTCCCCATTCTCTTGGATGATAGATCCCAAGTATCGAAAGCTACTACTCTTAGAAATATCTTGACCATCAATTTGAACCATATCTCATTGAAGCACCCTTTGATTACTATAATTACAATGCATAAACTCAGACTTACTCATACTAATTTTAAAACCATTAGACTCCAAGCATGCCTCCAACTTTCTAGCTTAACATTTAAACCATCAATACTCTCATCAATCAAGATAATATCATCCGCAAATAGCATACACCAAGGGATATCATCATGCAAATGTTTTGTTACCTCATCTATAACTAGAGCAAAGAGATATGGACTTAGGGCAGAACCTTGATGCAAATCTATAGTGACTGGAATTCACGAGTCCCTCCAGCAATAGTTCTCACTGTAGCACCCCGAAATTTTAATTACATAAAAATTCAAAGTAAATGGAAATAAATATTTCCCTAATATCAGAGTATTTAAAACATACGTATCATTATCGTATGTGCTAAAACACATTGGAAAAATACATAAAAATTATAAATCAACCCTAATATTATTACTAAATGTTTCACAAAGAAATTTGTGCCAAGAAAATCAGATTATCCAAGTTTAAAGTGTTTTGCGACTTATTACCGTATTCATGAATAAGTCGGAAAATCATTATCACACATACTGGATGAGTTAGAAAATTAAATAAAATCATAAATGAACTTCAAATAATATCCTATAATGACCCATCAAAAAATTTGGTTCAATAAAAATCATTTGGGCTAGGTTTAAGAATTATTGTGACCGATTATCCAAATAAAGAAACGAGTCGAAAACCGTTAACACGGAAATACGACGCAATCATAATTAAATAAAATGTTAGAAATGCTTCTAACATTATATAATAATGACCCAATATCATAAGTGGGCCAATGAACCACATATGACCCAAAAATCAAATGAAGCAAGAAAATGCATAGAAATTCGTAACTCTAATAGGCTGAAATTAGAAAGAGGCAATTTGAGTTGAATTGGGATGCAATCATGCATTCATGGCAACCCAAATTCGTGCCTAACTATGAGGGTAGGTTTCCTAATGCCTCACACACTCAAAGGGAGGAGGAAATCATCAAAATAGGAAACCAAACATGCCAATCCCGAATCCTCTTTTCCTAGTTACAATAGGACTCCTAAACCCATGGTTACTTAAATACTCTTCACCCAAACCCTAGGAACGAATTTAGAACTTGCTAGGGTCGTGTGGAGGAGCTCTTGGTGGCTGAGGAGCTGTGGAACGACCACAAGAAGCCGTTCTTCTTCCCCTTCTCGTCTGCTGCGACCTGCACAAACCACTCTCTTGAAGTCGATCAAAGTAGTTTTTCTCGGGCCAAACCTTAACATATCCTATACCAATGTGTAGAGCATCAAGTTAGCTTTCATTTCCCACTGGTTTCATCGAATTTCATTTAGTAGATCTTGATTTATAAGCGTTTTGTAAAAGTCGCGCACTGTCAGGGCTTTTCCCGTTCTTAATATGTTTGACGTGATTCAAGACCGAATTAGAGTAAAATCTTAACATGGAAGTTATTCTACTTGATGTCAAGATCATCTTTTATGTTGAACGTTTTATCTAAATATCATTAGTTAGAGAGTTATGTAGCCCGTAAGAGAGTCATGCATAATACTGTATTTTCGGGTTTGCAGTTAGCCTTAGGTTTTCCTGTTTTTCTTGAGATTTAAGACCGAAGTAGGTCAAGACTCCAACATGAAAGTTCTTTTATTAGTCGTTAGGGTCATCTTTTATGTTAAAGGTTTTGTGTAAATGTCATTAGTTTGAGAGTTATAAACTTCGTATAGAGTCATACATGATACTGCGTTTTTTCTGGTTGCATTTAACTTTAAGTTCTTCATGTTTTTCACAAGGGCAAAAACCGAATTAGGTAAAACCCCCAACATAAAAGTTCTTACAATAGATGTCCTAGACATTTTCTATGTTGAAAGTTTTGTCTAAAGATCAGCATATAGAGAGATATAGGCGTTTCATGAATATCGCTCCTGTGTCAAAACATGGTAACTCTGACCAAGAGCATGTCAGATCCCAGTCGGACTCAGCGCAGATCTTGTGAATGCGACGGCTCGATGTGTCGCCTTCCGAGGTCTCGTCGCGACAGCCCGACATGTCGCGACCTGATTGCGACAAGACCGTTGTCGCGATCATGCTGCCTGAATCGGACCGCCCCAGTCGCGTTCTTCACAACTACCTGTCGCCTTCCTTATAGGGATATGTCGCGATCTCAAGACTTTACCTGAAACCACGTGTTTTCCTGCATAGTTTTTCGCATATACCCAAGATCTGTTTAAATATGATATTTACTGTGTAAGTTGCATGTCTTGGGTCTAATCCTTACATGATTGTTGTTTAATGGCTAAAAGCAATTAACCCATTAAAAAGCTTTAATTACATGAATGCTATTCTAAGTGCTCCTTAAATATTATGATCCATTCGTGCTACTTGTGATTTAATCTTCCTACTGTTCTTCCACGTTTAAATGATAAGAGTTATCATAAAATCTTGCAAACCATGATGAGTTAAAGTGCATAGTTTTATTCCATGTTATATTGTCAAGTGCTTCCTGCGAGTTTGAGACCGATGGTTTGAGAATTGAGACACGCGTACCGCACTACACACTAGCACTGTTAGGTAGCCTTTTCTTGGGAATTTAGAAACTCTCTACCGTCATTCCGAATCGGTAGACTAGCGACCTTTTCACCACCAGGCCTCCGTAAATCTCCTCTGACCATGGATTCCCACATGGCCGACGAGTTGGTTGTACCATTGAAGTTCCCTGGAGATAGCGGTGCACTTCCTTTCTCTTCTTGTTCTCGTGAGTGAGACTTACATACTGGACTGAAGCCATTAATGTAAAGATTGAACGAAAGTATAAATCGTACCGTTATGCTGCCGAATTATCTCTCTACCATTGTACTCGTGAAATCATGTTCCATTACTTACTACTTGTTCTCCTCATCATCATGAACATGACACACACCATGCTTACTTATTGAAACTCTCATTGGCCATTATAAATGACTGTGGGTATCTACATTTAAAAATTTAAGTGAGATGCTGACAGGGCACGGCGTGTGTCCAAGGGCTCCAATCCAGCCCCAATGACGGCGAGTCATAGATATACTGTTAACCATGGGTATAATGATTACTGGCGTTGCATCTACGCTGGGAAAATCGTGCTTGCGTGTTGATGATAGATACATAACCACATACACGTGTCCTGGTGTACATTCTTGATGAATCTTTTCTTGGTGTACATTGGTGTCTACGTGCCTGATTAGTGTTACTTGATCGTGCTTGTGCAATCTTGCTTGCTTGCTTGCGTGATATGGCCATCCTGCATTTAATGCAATTAGTGATATCTTGCGTTCTTGACATCAAGTGAAATCTCGCGTACTCGTACAAAGTGATCTATTGCTAGTTCGATCTTGTCATCTTGTTCACAAATCTCGTTCTATCATAATCACTCTCTCTAGCTGTTTTTATGTATCATGTTTTAACGATTTTTATTCGTACTTGCATATCATTCATCGTCCTTGCCTAGTTCTAAAATGTTAATCACTTATATCATTGCCCGCACATTGAGATATAAATCCTACTGGGCTAGTTTGCTCATCCCCTACTTTTACCCCATCTAGGTGACTATGAAGTTCAAGAGGAAGAGCAAGTCGAGGATGGGAATACGTCCGAGTGATGAGCGTTCCAACTATGAGTCTAGTTATAGTAATTCGCTTTGAGAGTTAGAACATGTAGTAGGAAGTGAGAAGTATTATGTACTTTTCCTGCATTGAGTCTTAGTCCTGTAATAGTTTCTATTTGAAATACAATGAGTGAGATTTGAATACAAGTTATATTGAGTTCAATATAAATGGGACCTATTATGATGTTGTGTTGATACACATTTAGTGCGTGCTAGCTAGAGGCTTATTTGCCGACTGTCCACGTCTCGAAATATCGACTCGAATTTCAAAATAATATCTGCTGCAATATTCTCAGGACGTGACACTCACACTATATAGCACCACCCTCGTACATATCCTGAATCAAGTCAACATATCCTTGAGAGACTCCCTTCTTTGTTAATGTCCACCAAATAAAGTCTCTCGGTACTCGATCATATGCCTTCTCCAAATCAAGAAAACCATATATAAATCTCTTCTCACTCTCTATACTTCTCCATTAACTGACGCAATAAGAAAATAGCTTTTGTAGTAGATCTACTAGGCATAAAACCAATTGATTTTCTGATACAATAGTCATATATCACATTCGATTCTCGATTACTCCTTCCCAAGTTTCATAGTGTGACTCATAAGCTTAATTCCGCGATAATTATTACAGCTTTGAATATCCCCTTGTTTTCATAGAAAGGAACTACAACACTTTTTCTCCATTCTTCTGGCATTCTCCGTTCCTTCAAATTTTATTGAAAAGTTTAGTTAACCATTTATACCAATGTCTCCTAAGCCATTCCACACTTCAATGGTATGCCATCGGGTCCTAAGGACTTGCCCAATTTCATTTTTCTTAAAGCATCACCCACTTATGACATCTTAATATGCCTAAAATACTGATAACTATCAAATTTTGTTGACTCTTGATTCTCTTCTAAAGAGACATCCTTAAAAAAATTCCATTAAGTAATTTCTAAAAATAGTTATACCATCTCTCTTTAACCTCTAGATCCTTACTAAAACCTTTTGATCTTCATCCTTAATGCAACGAACATGATCTATATCTCTACTCTTCCTTTCTCTTAATTTAGCAAGTTAAATATGTCTTTTTCTCCCTCTCGAGTTTCTAATTTATTATATAATTCTTCAAATGACTTGGACTTAGCTTCAACGACTTTCTTTTGCCCTCTTTTTAGCTATTTTATAAGCTTCTAAAGTTTGATTATTCTTGTTGGTTTGCCAGCCTTAAAACAATCTCTTTTAGCTCTAATGGTATTTTGAATTTTGTCACTCCACCACCAAGTCTCTCTTCTACATTCCTTTTACCTTTAGATTTACCTAAGAGTTGATTTGCTACATTCTTTATACAATTTGTGACATTATTCCACATTACATTAACTTTTTGATCTAACACTACAAGAAAAAGCGTTTATAGAGACCAATATAGAGACCGAAAATTTTGATCACTATTCGGTCATAAAATAGTGACCGAATTGTGACTGAAATTAATCAGTCACTAAATAAATGTTTTAGAGACCGATTCAGAATCAATCACTATTTTGTGACCGAATAGTGACCGAAATTTTTGGTCTCTATATTTTGGGACCGATTAGATTCGGTCACAATTCGTCACAAAATAGTGACCGAAATTTTCGGTCTCTATATTTTGGGACCGATTAGATTCGGTCACTATTCGGTCCCCAAAAATAGGGACCGAATAGTGACCGAAATTTTCGGTCTGTATATTTTTGGGACTAATTAATTTCGGTCACTATTCGGTCACTATTTTGTGACCAAATAGTGACTGAAATTTTCGGTCTCTATACTTTGGGACCGATTAATTCGGTCACAATTCAGTCACAAAATAGTGACCGAATAGTGACCAAAATTTGTCGATCTCTATATTTTGGGATTGATTAAATTCGGTCACATTCGTCCGAATAGTGACCGAGACCGAATAGTGACCGAAATTTTCGGTCTCTATATTTTGGGATCGATTAAATTCAGTCACAATTCGGTCCCTAAATAGGGACTGAATAGTGACTAAAATAAATCAGTCTCTATTTTAGGGACCGAATGGTGACTGATTTTATTTCAGTCACAATTCTCAAAGATGGGAGAAAATTTTGTGACCGATTTTGTGACACCTCAAATTAATACCAAGTATGAAGCTATAAGCCTAGCATACTTGCACCAGAAAATCACTTAAAGATTTACATTGTTTCATGTCGGTACCATTTCCGGACATATGTACACCGACAAGGTGTCACTGGATTTTGGTAACGAAATTTAGTTTGAAATTACCATAATTATCAAAAAAATATGTTGATACAAAAATGTGGATATTGAGAATTTTTGATGCACAGTTAATGAGGTAAATATGATTTATCTACTTTTCGGAAATTTTGTACTTGATAAATATTTATTCAGGAAAAAATTAAATAAAAATTACCATAAACTTACCACGTTGTAATTAGACAGTGGTTGAAGTTTTGTTTTATTTGGATGTCATTTACATATTAATTAAGGTTCCAAATAGACCTAAATGAATAGTAATCTAGTTACGTAACTTGTTACGTAAGATTTAACCTGCATCTAAATGTGAACATGTGTAGGTAGTGGTAGGTATGTGTAAAGTGTATATACTTATTAGTATAAATATATATATGTTTGTGTATTAAAGAAATGATAAAATAATGTCAAAGAAAGGGATAAACTTCCTGCATGCCATATATATGTGTAAGTGAGTGCTTGTTAGTGTCACATGGGGGTGTGTGAGGTGTTAGAAGGAAGTGGAGGTAATGATGAGAGCTACGTGGGAGAGTGTGGAAGTGCTTATATGCATGTGCAAGCATATATATATACATATATAAGAGTACATAGAAAGGGGTTGGCGGTGGAAGCATTGGGAGAGGAAGAAACGCCAGGAAGGGAGGAGTTTTCCGCAGAAGGAAAAATGGCTAACTTGGTTTTCTGGAAATAAGGTGTAAGGTAGGTACCTTCACATTACCTTTAAGATAATAATTTTGTTTCTTGATCCTTAATCTAGTTTATAAGTGAAGAACTTCAGTTAATATAAATCAAAACAAATGTTCTATCTGAAGTTTCATTTATAAAGCTACTATATGATTCTGGAATTGTGTGATCATCATGTAGGATTTCTGTATCTCCTTTTCTTCATGTCTCCATCTTTGGTTAGGATCTTGAATATGAGTATCTATCATATTTACCCCTTGATTTGCGTGCCATAAAGATCATTAGGTATACTTTTTGGTCTCTTTGTACGTGTTTTAGCTAATACTCATGTCTTAGGCAAGTGTTCTTGTGAAGGATTCTTCTTCTTCTTCTTCTTTCTTCTTCTTCTTTTCTTCTGCTGTGTTCTGGAAACAGTGGTACATAGTGTCAACACTATCTGTCCAGTAGTGTCAACACTATCTATCTAGTAGTGTTGACCTATCTGTCCAGTAGTCAACACTATCTGTCCACTAATGTTGACCTATCTGTCCAGTAGTGTCAACACTATCTATCCAGTAGTGTTGACCATTTATCCCTTATAGTGTCGACCTATCCCTTCATAGTATCAACCTATACCTTGTAGAGAGTTGGCACTATCCTTCAGAGTGTCAACACTCTCTTCTATTCAGGTTGACACACCCTGTATTCAAGTCAACCTAACTCCTGTTTCTAGTGACTTAGGTCGACACACCCATGTTCCAGGTCGGCACACCCTGTTAATTAGAATTCTTTCTTGAAATAACTTTTACATGAACTATGATATACTAATTAATTTCAGATTTACTTGAAATAATTATTAGCTACTCCTTCTTCAAAAAAGTGATTTATAATGTATTCATGTATCAGTTCTTACTCGATTTGCTTGTCTCATGTTCTTGAAAATTCACTTGTAATGTCTAGAACTTGGGATCTCTAGATCTCTCATGAATTTACATGTTAGAATGAGCCAATAAAAGGGCCCTGACCTGGTCCTGGGAGGAGCACCCAAAAGTACTTATGCCCACATGTAGGGCTGTAAAAAAACCCAATTACCCAAAACCCAAACCGAATTAGTGAATAAAAATGGTAAAATGTACTGTGTTACCTGCTAATGAATATTGGATGGGTCCCGATCCAACTATTTTATGATATTTAGTTAATGGGCCTAATCGGGTTTTGTCTATTGGGTCTCTAAAGACCCATCAGGGTTTTCCAATGACATGCGACATGGACACCGAGAGGTGAGAAGTTGGGGTCTATTCTATTGGTCGCCGCTGCCCCTTTCTCCCAAAAAATCCCAATTCTAGGGCTCGTCGCTGCGTCTTCTCTCCCCATTTCACCCTCCATCGCCGGCAATGTTGCTGCCTTACCCCATCGGCAACGTCGACAACGC
>JACBKR010000223.1:0-41891 GCA_014218235.1 Colocasia esculenta
AATATAAAAAATAGGTCTGATTAATTTGTCAATGACTCCAACATGACGGGAAAGGTGAGAATGACTTGTAGAAACTGACGGAGTCCAAATTGGACTCCCGATATGGCATGGACAAACAATTTTGCATTTTCTTAACTACTTTAGTTTCAAATCTATGAACTTGGGTTTGAGAGTCCGAAATTGAAAAGAAATGTCTAATCAATCTATCGATTGTTCCAACACGACATGGGAGGTGAAAGTACCCGTAGAAACTGACAGAGTTCAAATTGGACTCCAAATTTGAACTTATGCTCAAATTTACATTTCTTAAGAAGAACTAATTTAATCGGGTTTAATAGGGTCAAAAATAAAAAAATAGATCCGATTAATTTGTCAATGACTCCAACACGATCGGGAAGGTGAGAGTGACTTGTAGAAACTGACAGAGTTCAAATTGGACTCCCGTTATGGCTTGGGCAAAGAATTTTGTATTTTCTTAACTAGTTTAGTTTCAAATCTATGAACTGGGTTTGAGAGTCCGAAATTGAAATAGAGGTCAAATCAATCTATCGATTGTTCCAACACGACATGGGAGGTGAAAGTAACCCGTAGAAATTGACAGAGTTCAAATTGGACTCCAAATTTGAACTTCATGCTCAAATTACATTTCTTAAGAAGAACTAATTTAATAGGGTTTAATAGGGTTAAAAATAAAAAAATAGATCCGTTTAATTTGTCAATGACTCCAACACGATCGGGAAGGTGAGAGTGACTTGTAGAAACTGACGGAGTTCAAATTGGACTCCCGATATGGCTTGGGCAAACATTTTGTATTTTCTTAACTAGTTTAGTTTCAAATCTATGAACTTGGGTTTGAGGGTCCGAAATTGAAATAGAGGTCAAATCAATCTATCGATTGTTCCAACATGACATGGGAGGTGAAAGTAACCCGTAGAAACTGACAGAGTTCAAATTGGACTCCAAATTTGAACTTCATGCTCAAATTTAAATTTCTTAAGAAGAACTAATTTAATCGGGTTTAAGGGGGTCAAAAATATAAAAATAGGTCCGATTAATTTGTCAATGACTCCAACATGACCGAAAAGGTGAGAATGACTTGTAGAAACTGACGGAGTCCAAATTGGACTCCCGATATGGCATGGACAAACAATTTTGCATTTTCTTAACTACTTTAGTTTCAAATCTATGAACTTGGGTTTGAGAGTCTGAAATTGAAAAGAAATGTCCAATCAATCTATCGATTGTTTAAACACGATATGAGGGGTGAAAGTAACACTTAGAAACTGACGGAGTTCAAATTGGACTCCAAATTTGAGCTCGATGCTCAAACTTATATTTCCTAAAAAGAACCAACTTATCGAGTTTAAGAGGGTCAAAAATAAAAAAATATATGTCCGATTAATTTGTCAATGACTCCAACATGACCGGGAAGGTGAGAATGACTTGTAGAAACTGATGGAGTCTAAATTGGACTACCGATTTGAGCAAAACGTTTAAAACTATCATTCGTCAATTTCAGTTAAATGAAAAATATCTTACTTTTAATTTTCAAGAAAAATTGATTTCTTTATTAAGTACTTAATTTTAATTTTTTTAAATAATATGCAGGATCATCCGTCACGAGATGTCGGACAAGACGACGACCAGGATGACACATATGCGGAGGATTTGTGATTTCATTTTATTATGTGCATGTTGTCATTTTATTATGGATGTATGATGTTGTGTGTTTGTATTTTATGTGATGATTTGAGGTTTGTTATGGATGTATGATTAGTTTGTGTGTTTGTATTTTATGTGATGAATTGAGCTTTGTGGAGATTGTGATTTGTGTAGTTGATTTATTGTGGTTTTATGATATTGTTATTTATCAGGTGATTTATTGTCGTTTATGTAAATTTATATAAAAAAAATATTGTCACACTAGCGACCGAATAGCGACCGATAAAATTTCGACGCTGATCGGTCGCTAAAGTTGGTCGCTTCACCGATAGCGACGGACCATATTCGGTCGCTAAGTCGGTCTCTACATTAGCGACCGCCTTAGCGACCATAAATATCGGTCGCTGTTTGCGACCGTATAGCGACCAACTATCGGTCGCTGTGGGCGACCATCCTGCGACCAAAAAAGGCGGTCTCTATTTGCGACTAAACTTGCGACCGATATATTTCGGTCGCTATCAGAGACAGATTTTGCGACCGATAATAATCGGTCGCTGTCTAGCGACCAATATATAGAGACCGATTTGTTCGGTCGCACTTCGGTGGTTAGTCAGTCGCCGATGCCTACAGCGACCGAACAAAGACCGAATAGAGACCGAACTTGTCAGTCGCTATTTCCGCTTCTCTCGTAGTGTAATGATTTAGATTAAAAAAAGGAAGAGTAAATTAAAAATAGATATTAAGATGCTAGATCTCGAATCCAGTCGTAGATCGTAAGATGGCTTTAGTATTTACGAAACTAGATTACACTCCTATTCACCAATTAGGAAGATATTTAGAAGGAAGAACAAAGATCAGGAGTCTTGAGATAGAGATCTTAAAAAAAAAAATCTTCTGATGTTTAAATCATCAACAAGGATAAAAAGCATGAGTAAGGGGGTGAGACGATGATTCGAAATCGCTCCCCATAGTTAAGTACAAAGTTGTGTCTCACCTTAGGTAAAGGGTCTCCTTTGGCACTTGTAATGGTAATCAAGTCTCCCAAATCGTTTTAAACAACATGACTGCAATTAAGAAGAGACCATAGGGGTAATCAAAGAATAGTGGCCATAGGCCTTTTTGTCCATTACAAGTGATGCAAGAAGCAATCGTGGAGATCGTGGTGACTAATTGTTATCATCTATAAGGCTCCACTTTTTTTTGGACAACTATATATCGTCCACATGGAATCCACTGATCGGGACATCAGACAAAATTGTTAGCCGCTTCACTTAAACTGAGCTAAAATTTTACTAATCTAAGGACCTACCAAGTTATGATCTACTTATCAGACTAAAGTCTATCAGACTAACTAGTGGAGTATAAGCTGAGCTAGCCTCCTGCATGCCCTAGGATGTGTAGAGAGGTTATCTTGAGAGCTACACTATTGTCTCGAGCTATTTTCCTGGCATCGACACCGAGGGAGGGGCTCTCCCTTTAGGTCGAAGAAGATCATGTGCTTGCGGCGCTTCTTAGGCCTTGCTTAGTAATTGGGCTCTTCAAGTTGGGCTCATGTTTAATAAGTAAGCTTTTACCTATTCGGCTAGGCTTCAGCAATTGGGCCATACAGTGGGTCAGAAGGCTAATATTCCTCCTCTCCATATGCCCCCCCACTCCTGAGCTAAAAAATTTAGCTCAATGAGTAGATATGTTCAGGGTAGGAAGGATTAGCCTGGTCTCTCAATTTTTGAGCTACTCGAATGTTCTTTTCTGTGGCGGAAATATTGCTTTGTAGGTTTTTAATGCTGACTGCAACTATGGAGGATGATGTCACTCACCACACTTTCCTCCTCAAATTGAATGTAGTGTTGCCATGTAGACACTGTCATTCCTCTCGTACATTTTCAAGATTAAAATGCTAAAATTGATATGTTAGAATTTTGTCATTTAAAAACACACACGACACTCAATCTAAAATCAAACTCACACAACAAAATAAAGAACGAAGCACAATAATGATAACATGTTGAATCTATAAGAACAATGAGAATTTTAAATTAAAAAATTGTGTTTCTTTTAATATTAGAAGTCAATGAATGTTTCTTTTAAAGGTTGAAATCAAAAGTACATAAAAATAAACCTATCTAATGAAATGAAGAACACAACAAATTAAGAGAAAGAGGGTAAAAGAAGAAGAAAGAGGGCGAGAAGGGAGATCAATATGAAAGGAAAGAACAACTATGTCTATTACTCAAAAAGAAAACGTACAATATGAAAATACAAAATAAAAGTTACAACTCCAAATAATAATTGTAAATAGAATCAAATCAAGAACTAATGAAGAACATGTAGCAACTATAGTGGTGAACATGATGGTACCATCTCCTTTGAATCTTTGATCACGATCCATCAATGATATTTTATTGTTCAACCTAGAGTAAAAATCATCTTTAGAAATATTAGAGAAAAGAGAAATGTGTAAATATGCTTTTTCAAACACTCCACAAAGAATAATAATAATATTAATAAAAATTTCTTTAAAATGTAATTACGTGGAAGAAAAAGGGGAAGTGCGTGTGTGCACTATGAAGGAGGTGTGATCGCTAGGTACGCGAGGGTACCGAAGGGAGTGAGCGAAGGATGAAGGTTGCTTACCTTCACCCAAAGATCGCGGGAGTATGGTTGCGGATTGACTCTTACTCCTTCCACCGGCCGGCCGACGAAGAAGACTTTATCTTGGTTACCTTCTAAAAAGAGAGAACAAGCAAACAAGTGAAAGAAATGATCAGTCTAAGTTGTGTAGTGTCAAATACAAAAAGAGATGTAAAAAATGTGATAGCATGGGTTTGAACACACCTTGTGGAGGTGGTGTAAAACCCCCAAAAAATGTAGGTGAGAAAGAAATGAAGTGATGTGTGTGAGAATGATGAAGTGTGATGAATGCACTAAAAAGAAATAAAGAACTAAAGGAGGGAAAGAAAAATCTGATGGAGTGAGCCCGTTGCAATGCTTGGACGAAGTGGAAGAAGAATCCTCCTTGCTCTAATGGTCTTGAGATGAAGAAGACCAAACTCCAATGGATGAAGACTTGAAGTAGCTTGGAGGGGAATGGTTCTTCTTCCTAGCTCGACAGTAGTAATGACTCTCCAAGGCAGCAAGGTTTCGCCGTAATACTTGTATATCTCTTAAAATAATAGCCTCGTTGGTCTTTTTATAGGGGAAAAATTGTAAAATAGCGACAGACACAAAGGTCACCTATTAAGGTGAATCGCGATTGTAACATCCTCCCTCTTATTGGTCAGCCACCTTCTGATGATGGTAGCGACGTATCGGACCGTTGCCTTCTAAAGGTGACAAGGAGGCTGTCGCGTTTTGGTTGTGAACGCGACAGGCATGTTATCGCGTTCATCCCTCTGACCGCAGCATGCAGTTTGTCGTTTTATTGTCGGGACAGTTGGGACAAGTGTCAACCCCTGACAACGGGAAGACGACATGTCAGGTGTCGCGTTCTGGTTGTCAGGTCTGCGAGGTTGACACGTGGCGGGTTCGTTGGTCAGGTTGACCAATGTAACGTTCCAACCGTTCGGATCGTCCTTGTGTGGTCGTGGAGGCTAGTGTATGGCCGATGATGCGAGTGACAGGTATTTTCTGTGTGTTGGGAGATTTTTCTCATTTGTGTTCTCTGTTTCTCGGTTGCTAACGCGGTCGTTTGGAGGGTCGCGATCAGCACGCGACAGCTTAGGGAGACACGTTCATGGCACCGTTGGTTTTAGTGGACGTCCGCATGTGCGCCGCGTGTCGCGCGCTAGGCGGGTATGCTGGCGTCAGCAGGATTAAGGCGTCGGTCAGCAGTACCGCGTTCAGGTCGCGGTTAGGTAGGGTGACGCGTTCTTAACTGCGTTGTGTTTTTAAGTAACCCTAGCAGAACAGAGCTAGTGAAAGCTCTACTCGGCCAGGGGATGTTTGCTGTGGGGTTTTCGGGCGATTCAGCTTGATAGTGGCCGGCTTGACGAGTTTCCACCACGAGGACGTTACATGGAGTGGAGGGAACATCGTACTGGTTTCGTTCTTCGCGTTCTTCAGGAAGGTAGGGAGATTTTCCTGGGTTTTGATCCGTGGATTTCCCGTATGATGTGGTTAAGGTGTTTCCTGCTTTCTAAATCATAGATAGCATGTGTAGGAACACATTAAAGCATGAAAACGGATTGTAAACCATTGGTTATAAAGAGTTTGAGGTGATTTGATTGAAGGGTTCTGGACAGGGTTCGCACCTGCTATCGCGGTCGCTCTGAGAGCCGCGACCAGGTCGCGACACTTCGAACTGTCGCGTTCTGAAGGCGGTCTATCGTGCCGCTGCGACAACAGCCGAATGTTGTCATCCGAGCATAAAAGTAAGTGTATGACTATCTGTTCAGTGTGGTTTATGTTATAGTGATAGAAAGAGGTGCTTTGGCACTCTCTCGACGCTCGGGAGCATGTGGCTTGTGATTAACGTGGTGTTTACGTGGTTTATGTGGAGGCTTCACGTGGTTTATATGTTGAGCATACGGTTTTCGTGTATGTGGTGTGTAGTTTAACGCCTACCGTGGATACCTCTTCAGTTGGGAGCCCCAGGTTTTGTGTAAGCCAGGCACGTGAGTGCTCGGGGCTTGTCCCGGTATTGGGAACCGATGAGGTCTTGTCGTCTTCCTGGACACCCTCACTCTTGTGCTGAGTAGTACGTACGGCTGAGGGAAGACGATAGTGGGACAACGACTAGAGAGAGTTTGTTGTGTTGTCGCTTGTAGCGCGCTCGTAGTTGGGGGAGACAGACACCAGTAGACGTACTGGACCCCAGCTAGTCTTGTTTTCCAGTGTCTCACTTTAGGGAGCTCGGGCCAGAGTCCCTAAAGGTGCCAGGCATGGGCCTGCGAGGTGTGTGACCTGCAGGTTGTGGTGGTTTAGTTGGACTCCACAGTTCTTGTACTTGTTTAGTGGAGCGGCAGCTGGATCTTTCGTCCGTGGCTGCGAGACTGAGAGGTAGTCCTGTGTGGTTTGTCCAGGTCAGTAACTGGTGTTGCGAACCAGTTGACGTGACTCGAGTGTGGTGTTTCTCTATAGTAGCTCGTACACCTGTTTGGTGTTGCCGTTTATTTATTTATCTATTTACATTGATTTCTATTAACGGCAAATGGTAAGAGGCACTTACAGTTTTATATCCTGCTAGTTAGTATTATAAATTGCTACTGTAGCATTTCTTGTTTTGCTACCTGTGTTGGTTTGCTCGGTTTCTAGGGAGTTTCCCTACTGAGCCAGTGACACGTGAGGCTCACCCCTACCTCCTACCAGGTGAGGGAGTTCAGGAGATTGTGCGTCCATCGTCCAGTGGAGGGTCTGCACCACCAGCAGTGTAACTTTACTTTTCTGTTGTGCACCTCGGGGTATGCCCCAGGTTCTGTTGTAGTTTGGCTACAGTTGTGCTATGGCTATGTATATTATGTGTAAATATTTGTGGGATTGACAAATCTTATGAATGTTTGAGTTGGTTCCTTTATATTACTACGGACTCGTGGTTTGATATCCCTTGCGAGGCTTCGGCCCGTTCGCGGGAGGCGGACTCGAATCAGGCTTGCTATCAGGTTAGTTGGTCTGAATTGCGAGGACCGTCACAGTTGGTATCAGAGCAAGTTCCGTAAGAGTATAAAGGAATTGGAAATACATAGCCATGTCTTTACTGTAACCACTGCTGGTAATGACCCTGGTTTTGTATTGATTTTTGTGTATTGTATTGTTGGAATAATGTTTGTTCAGGAATAGTAATGGCTGAAAGGAGAGATGTAGGAGGAGGTGGAGAAGATGATGGAAAGAATATGGGAGAGTCTGACAGAAATTCGAGTGAGATTGGATCAACAACCACCGTACAACCAGCGGCAGCAGTACCACCATTTCCAGAGGAGGCAGTACCAGTAGCTCCAATTCCAACCCCACCCGGAGTAGAGGTACCTCCTGTAATACCTGTACAACTGGTAGTTCCAGTGAGACCAGTTATTGGAGAAGAGATTACGGTACTTGTGGAGCGATTTTTGAGGTTGCAGCCCCCTACATACTCAGGAGGCCCCAACCCAGATACGGCTGAACACTGGATACATGAGATTGAGAGGGTATTTGCAATAATGAGGTGTCCCCAGGAAGATAGAGTGCTTCTTACGGCATACCAGTTACGAGGGTTTGCGCAGGAATGGTGGCGGTTGAAGATGCAGACAGTTTTTACAGGCAGGGCGGAGGACACCATTCTATGGTCGGAATTCTTGTCAGTCTTTAATGATTCCTTCCTCCCAATGCAAATTCAGCAAATGAAAAGAGAGTAATTTAGGACATTTCAGCAAGGGAACCTCTCAGTGCTTGAATATCAGATGAGATTTATAGCCTTGAGTAGGTATGCCCCATATGTAGTGACGGATAACACAATGATGGTGGAATATTTTATTCGAGGACTACGACCAAAATTGCAAGATGCAGTGATCCCATTCATGTGTAGAACAGTGGAGGAGGCAGCTCAGCGAGCAGCAATACTTGAGAGGACTGTTCGGGCCAGGCAAGGGCAGTCTCAGGCAGGTGGTTAGGTTCAGGTAGCTTTCGGTATCTACAATCGTTAGGAGGAGGTAGTAAGGGAAAAGCACCTTCCAGAGCTTCATCATCATCTGGAATAGGAAAATGGGGCAAGCAGATCAAGAAATTCTTCCAAGGAGGTCGTGGTAGAGGCAGGCAACAGGGTTTTCAGCAGGGTCGTGGCTACAGGCCACGGTTCCAGAAGAATCTCAGCAAAGCACGACAGGGCAGCCAATGGTACCTCCATCTTTCAAATGTTATAATTGTGGGCAGCTAGGACATTGAGCAAGGAATTGCCCATACCCTCGAGAGCAGACTTATGGTAGAGGTACTCAACCGCAGCAGCAACACCCTTTCAGCGGTCAGCAGAGCAAGGCAGAGGTTCACCATACCAAAGAGGAGGAAGGGGTCGAGTGATGGCTATTACTAGAGCTCAAGCGGAAGCATCCAATCTTGTTGAAGGTATTCTACCTTTCTTTGATTTTACTGCTAGAATATTAATTGATCCGGGTGCTTCCCATTCATTTATTTCCGAAGATTTTCTGGATAGCATGGTACTTCCTTTAGAAGAGAAATCTCGTGAGTTGGTAGTGGAAATTCCCTCAGGAGGATATTTGTTGACTTCTTGCTTTTTAGAAGATGTTCCGATAGTGATTCATGGAAATCAAATGCCTACAAGATTATATGCTTTAACATTGAAAGAATATGATGTGATTCTGGGAATGGATTGGTTAGAGGCCTACGGGGCATTGGTTGATTGTAGAAAGAAGAGAGCCAGATTTTGCAGACATGGTGGTGAGATGTTTGAATTTCAAGGTATGCCTTTTTACACTCCCAAGTTTATTATTTCTGCACTTAGAGCTAGAAAGTTAATTAATGCGGGATGTGTAGCGTACCTTGCTTCTGTTAGTCTAGTTGAATCTGATAAGTCTGTAGATTAGTGCCAGTGGTTAGAGAATTTGCAGACGTGTTCCCAGATGAATTGCCAGGTTTAGCTCCGCATAGAGAAGTGGATTTTACAGTTGAATTGCAACCAGGAAATTTACCTATTTCTAAAGCACCATATAGAATGGCTCCAGTAGAATTGAAGAAATTGAAGAAGCAATTGCAGGAATTACTGGAAAAAGGTTTTATCAGGCCTAGTCAATCACCTTGGGGAGAGCCAGTGTTATTTGTTAGAAAGAAAGATGGTAGTCTAAGAATGTGCATAGATTACAGGCAGCTGAATAAAGTTACAATTAAGAATAAGTATCCACTTCCTAGGATTGATGATTTATTTGATCAACTACAGTCAGCCAAAGTATTTTTCAAGATAGATTTGAGATCAGGATATCACCAATTGCGAATCAGAGAAGAGGATATTGAGAAGTCAGCTTTTCGGACTAGATATGAGCATTATGAATTTGTTGTGATGCCTTTTGGGTTGACAAATGCACCTGCAGCATTTATGAATTTGATGAACAGAATATTTCATCAGTACTTGGATCAGTTTATAGTGGTCTTTATTGATGATATATTTGTTTATTCAGCATCAAAAGAAGAGCATGCAAATCATTTGCGGATTACTTTGTAGATATTGAGAGATCATCAGTTATTTGCTAAGTTTAGTAAATGCGAATTCTGGTTGAAAGAGATTCAGTTTTGGGTCATGTGATATCAGGTGAAGGTATTGCAGTGGATCCAGCCAAAGTTGAAGCAGTGATGAAATAGGAAGAGCCAAAACAGTGTTTGAGATTAGGAGTTTTCTGGGTTTGGCAGGATATTACAGAAGATTTATCCAAAATTTCTCCAGGATAGCGGCACCGATGACAAGGTTGACAAGAAAGGGTGTTCCTTTTGTGTGGTCCTCAGAGTGCAGGCGCAGTTTTGCAGAATTGAAGAAGAGGTTGACTTCAGCACCAGTTTTAGAGACTCCGTCGGGCAATGGCGGATTTGTTCTATTTACAGATGCATCCAAGAGAGGTTTGGGCGCAGTTTTGATGCAGCATAGTAAAGTAGTTGCTTATGCCTCCAGGCAATTGAAGAAGCATGAGGAGAATTACCCTACTCATGATTTAGAGTTGGCAGCAGTAGTTTTTGCCTTAAAGATCTGGCGACATTATTTGTATGGTGAAAGATTTGAGATTTTTACTGATCATAAGAGTTTAAAATATATTTTCTCTCAGAAAGATTTGAATCTAAGGCAGCGCCGATGGCTGGAATATCTAAAGGATTATGATTTTAATTTGGCATATCATCTAGGCAGAGCAAATGTGGTGGCAGATGCATTGAGCAGAAAGGCAGTTATGAATCACTTATGATTAGAGAATGGAAACTTTATCAAGATGTGGCGGAGAATTCTTTATATGTGCCAAGCAGTCTGCGCAGAGCAATATTAGCAACTAGTGCAGTGGAACCTTCTCTTTATTGGCAGATAGTAGAGGCACAAAGAGCATATGCTAATTTAGCATATATTCTTGGAATGGAAGAAGTAAATTTGGGGCGTGATAATGTGGCTAGATTAAAAGGAAGATTGTATGTTCCAGAAGATGCAGAAATTAGACAGAAGGTTTTAGAAGAAGCTCACAGATCAAGGTAAACTATCCACCCAGGTAGCACTAAAATGTATCAGGATATGAAGAAGCATTTCTGGTGGCCGAATATGAAGAAAGAAATTGCAGAGTTTATAATTAGATGTGCAGTATGTCAGCAGATTAAAGCAGAGCATCAGAAGCCAGGAGGATTGTTACAACCATTACCCATTCCGCAGTGGAAGTGGGATGACATAGCAATGGATTTCATAGTTGGTTTGCCCAGCTCATCAGGTCATAATGCAATATGGGTTTTTGTAGATAGATTGACCAAGGTTTGCAGATTACTACCAGTTAGCATGACATGGTCAGTTGATAGATTAGCTAAGCTATATTTGGAAAGGATTGTACCTTTGCGTGGAATATCAGTCACTATAGTTTCAGATCGAGACCCTCGATTTACCTCAGGTTTTTGGAGGAGTTTACAAAGAGTTGTCGGCACAGAGCTAAGGTACAGTTTAGCATATCATCCACAAACAGATGGGCAGACGGAAAGAACAATTCAGACTATCGAAGATATGTTGAGAGCTTGCTGTCTTGTGTGGGGAGGCATTTGGGAGCGTCATTTGAGTTTGGTTGAGTTTGCATATAACAATAGCTACCATTCAAGTATTGAAATGGCACCTTATGAAGCCTTGTATGGCAGACGTGCAGATCACCATTAAATTGGAATGAAGTGGGAGAGAGGCAGGTTTTAGGCCCAGAAATGGTTCGTCAGTGTGCGAAAACAGTAAGATTCAACCAAGAAAATTGAAAACAGCCCAGAGTCGCCAGAAGAGTTATGCAGATGTTAGACGCAGACCATTACAATTTGAAGTTGGCGATTATGTATTTTTAAAGGTATCTCCTACTAAAGGTGTATTAAGGTTCAGTAAGAAAGGCAAGTTGAGCCGTGATATGTTGGGCCGTTTCAAATAAAAGAGAGAATGGGTGAAGCAGCCTATAAATTGGATTTGCCAACAGATTTTACTGATGCTCATGATGTGTTTCATGTTTCAATGTTAAGAAGGTATATTAAAGATCCAACTCAAGTCGTCAGCTATCAAAGAGATGATTTAAAGCCCGACATGTCAATGCCGGAATATCCAGTGCAAATTTCAGGCCACAGAACTCAAAAGCTCTAAAACAAGGAAATTGAATGGTAAAGGTTAGATGGGAGAACAGACAAGGTGGTGAAGACACTTGGAATTAGCGGAAGAAATGAAGAAAATGTATCCATACTTGTTTGAGTAAGTTTTATTCTTTTTAGGTGATAGTATTATATGAATTGCATTGAAATGTTGATAATTGGCTTCCATTTTAAATTTCGAGGACGAAATTTCTTTTTAGGTGATAGTAATGTAACGTTCCGACCGTTCGGATCGTCCTTGTGTGGTCGTGGAGGCCAGTGTGTGGCCGATGATGCGAGTGACAGGTGTTTTCTGTGTGTTAGGAGATTTTGCTCATTTGTGTTCTCTGTTTCTCGGTTGCTAACGCGGTCGTTAGAGGGTCGCGATCAGCACGCGACAGCTTAGGGCGACGCGTTCATGGCACCGTTGGTTTTAGTGGACGTCCGCATGTGCGCCGCATGTCGCGTGCTAGGCGAGTATGCTGGCGTCAGCAGGATTAAGGCGTCGGTCAGCAGTACCACGTTCAGGTCGCGGTTAGGTAGGGTAACGCATTCTTAACTGCGTTGTGTTTTTAAGTAACCCTAGCAGAACAGAGCTAGTGAAAGCTCTGCTCGGCCAGGGGACATTTGCTGTGGGGTTTTTGGGCGATTCAGCTTGATAGTGGCCGGCTTGACGAGTTTCCACCACGAGGACGTTACGTGGAGCGGAGGGAACATCGTGCTGGTTTCGTTCTTCGCGTTCTTCGCGAAGGTAGGGAGATTTCCTGGGTTTTGATCCGTGGATTTCCCGTATGATGTGGTTAAGGTGTTTCCTGCTTTCTAAATCATAGATAGCATGTGTAGGAACACATTAAAGCATGAAAACGGATTGTAAACCATGGTTATAAAGAGTTTGAGGTGATTTGATTGAAGGGTTCTAGACAGGGTTCGCACCTACTATTGCTGTCGCTCTGAGAGCCGCGACCAGGTCGCGACACCTCGAACTGTCGCGTTCTGAAGGCGGTCTATCGTGCCGCCGCGACAACAGCCGAATGTTGTCATCCGAGCATAAAAGTAAGTGTATGACTATCTGTTCAGTGTGGTTTATGTTATATGGTGATAGAAAGAGGTGCTTTGGCACTCTCTCGACGCTCGGGGAGCGTGTGGCTTGTGATTAACGTGGTGTTTACGTGGTTTATGTGAAGGCTTCACATGGTTTGTATGTTGAGCATACGGTTTTCGTGTATGTGGTGTGTAGTTTAACGCCTACCGTGGATACCTCTTCAGTTGGGAGCCCCAAGTTTTGTGTAAGCCAGGCACGTGAGTGCTCGGGGCTTGTCTCGGTACTGGGTACCGATGAGGTCTTGTCGTCTTCCTGGACACCCTCACTCTTGTGTTGAGTAGTACGTCCGGTTGAGGGAAAGATGACAGTGGGACAGCGACTAGAGAGAGTTTGTTGTGTTGTCGCTTGTAGTGCGCTCGTAGTTGGGGGAGACGGACACCAGTAGACGTACTGGACCCCAGCTAGTCCTGTTTTCCAGTGTCTCACTTAGGGAGCTTGGGCCAGAGTCCCTAAAGGTGCCAGGCATGGGCCTGCGAGGTGTGTGACCTGCAGGTTGTGGTGGTTTAGTTGGACTCCACAGTTCTTGTACTTGTTTAGTGGAGCGGCAGTTGGACCTTTCGTCCGTGGCTGCGAGACTGAGAGGTAGTCCTGTGTGGTTTGTCCGGGTCAGTAACTGGTGTCGCGAACCAGTTGACGTGACTCGAGTGTGGCGTTTCTCTACAGTAGCTCGTACACCTGTTTGGTGTTTTCGTTTATTTATTTATTTATTTACATTGATTTCTGTTAACGGAAAATGGTAAGAGGCACTTACAGTTTTATATCCTGCTAGTTAGTATTATAAATTGCTAGTGTAGCATTTCTTGTTTTGCTACCTGTGTTGGTTTGCTCGGTTTCTAGGGAGTTTCCTTACTGAGCCAGTGACACGTGAGGCTCACCCCTACCTCCTACCAGGTGAGGGAGTTCAGGAGATTGTGCGTCCATCGTCCAGTGGAGGGTCTGCACCACCAGCAGTGTAACTTTACCTTTCTGTTGTGCACCTCGGGGTATGCCCCAGGTTCTGTTGTAGTTTGGCTACAGTTGTGCTATGGCTATGTATATTACGTGTAAATATTTGTGGGATTGACAAATCTTCTGAATGTTTGAGTTGGTTCCTTTATATTACTACAGACTCATGGTTTGATATCCCTTGCGAGGCTTCGGCCCGTTCGCGGGAGGTGGACTCGAATCAGGCTTGCTATCAGGTTAGTGGGTCTGATTGGCGAGGACCGTCACAACCAAGACTTTGAAATAGCGACAGGTTGGTCGTCGCGTTCAATTAGTGAACGCGACAGGCAAGCTGTCACGTTCTCAACTTCGAGGCATAAAACGGTTCAGGCTTCAGTACCAACTCCTGTTCGACCCTTTCATCTGTTCTTTCCCTTCTCCGGCGCCTCTGTGTGTGCCTTCTCCGTGGGGAGGCTTAGAGGGAGATTGTGAGGTGTGAGAGCTTGTCGAGAGGTGTGGGGGATTATGTAGGGTGCTTTGCCCTTGGGTTTGGTGTAAGGGTTCTCCACTCCTGTTTGGTGCTTCTCTGACGTAGGTGTGGCTTGCTCTTCTTGTGGTAGTGACTCCTTCGTCGGCGTGTAGGATGATCATTGCTCGTGGACGGCGTGAGCATGGAGCTTGGAGCGAGGAGGAGGTGGCCATGCACACGAGAAGACCCCAACGGGTTGGCCCTTCATTTTGAGGTAGGGATTCCATGCCTTCCCCCTAGTTATATCATGCTAGGGCCCAACCCCCCCTTCTCCAAGCCCTTAGAACTCATGCTAGGTGTGCTAGTGAGCTCTTGTGATGCTTTTTTTATGCTTGGTATCAGGGTTTGGGTAAAGAGAGATCATGCTTGCATGTGAGGTTTTTGAGTGTAGAATCACTTCCTTGGCATGCATGGGTGTGAATGAGGGTGGTTTGAGCCCTATTTATCTGTTTACATCATTATCCATGCTCCCCTCCCTCGTTTGCTCGTATTTGTGGTGCAAGGCACAGAAGACATGCTCTCTAGTTGTAAGTCTGTGGTCGCGACACGTTTGGTGTCGCGACCCAGATCACGATGGCCCGACACGTCGCCTTCTGGTGTGAGGAAGTGACGCCCACCCTATCGCATTCTGGTCGTGATAGGGTGGTTGTCGCCTTCTCATTTGGTTACCACTGTGTGTTGTGGGAGGTTCCAGGTGGACACCTGGACCTCTGTCTGTGGTCACCTGATCGCGACAGGTTTCCTGTCGCCTTCTGCCCCAGGTTGCGACAGTCAGGGTGTTGTTTTAAGGTGGCGACAACCTGTGCGTCGCCTTCTCAGACATAGAAGGGACTTGGTGACTTGTTCAGAGTTTCCTTCTGCTGCGACTCTGTTTTCTTGGCACCTGTGTTGTTCCTAGAACGGTACTATACCCTAGTCTTTCGCCCAGTACTAGGCACTTGAGGGCTTGTCTGTGAGACAGACTGTTACCGTTATCTGGACCCCCGGTCCCCACATGTACACTTGTTTGAGGGAGTTCTCTGGGCGGCGGGCAAGTTCAAGTCACGGATTCTGGTAGCAGAGGGGAAAACACTGGGGACAACGGCGTAGAGCTCTCTTAGCTAAGTCTAGGATGCCGAGGTAGTTTGTACTCCTCCGGCGCAGATTAGCTAGTTCTTTTTTTACTGCCTCACTCTACGTGGTTCCGAAACCATTTAGAGGGACTAGGCGTGGGACCGTAGTCCGGCCAGACTACGCTAGTTGTGGTTATTCTAATTCCGCGTCTCACTCTGACGGGAGGTGCTAGACATGCACTACAAAAAAAGTTAGATTGGTGACGAAATTTTACAAATTTGCGACAGCTTTGCGACGGAAATAATCTGTCGCAAATCAGCGCCGACTTAGCGATGGAAATTATTTCGTCCCTGATCTGTCGCTGATAAGCGACGGATCAGCGCCACCCAATTCTGTCCCCAACTCCCGTAGCTAATGAGAGACAAATTTACGACCAAAGTTTTTCGTCGCTATTTCGTCGCTGAGTTGCTACGAAAACTGGCGACGTAAATCCAACCATCAAATCTTGATCAAACTTAAATTAATGATTAGAATTTAGATTCGTAGCAAATCTATATGTGCAAATCTTGATAAGAATGTTATAGAGTGGCAGCAAACCCAACTTATCAGATGTATATCAATCAAGAGTGAATCCAATGGTTAGATTTTAGATTGAGATGAAATCCAACAGTTGGATTTAGATTTAGAACGAATCCAACTATTAGATCTTCATCAAATATAAGATAAAATATTAGGATTTAAATCTAGAGTAAATCCAATAGACAAATCTTGATCATATTATTTAGATTGAGAGCAAACTCAGCTGATCAAGTGTACATAGATCGAGAATAAATCCAATGGTCAAATTTTTATCTACATGAAATCCACCGATTAGATTTTGATTGATAGTAGATTCAACGGTCGGATCTTGATGAGAAGTGGATCGGGAGCGAATCTAACCATCAAACATAAATCCAACAATTATATATTTAGATCTGAAGCAAATTTAATCATTGAATTTGAGATCGAAATAAAATTTAACAGTCAGATTCCGATTAATAGTAGATTCAAAATCAATGGGCAGATCTTAATTTGATTGTTTTAATATTGGGAATATTTAATGATAAAACATGTATCAGATGTACGTAGATTGAGAGCGAATCCAACAGTCAAACTTTAGTCTGTTATAAATATTATTGTTAGTTGTTTGCCCCTCTTCCTACATAGAAGATTGAAGAAGGACGTTGATAGTCATACATAGCAGATGCTTCTAACATGTTCTTGTGTGAGTAATCAAATGCATCAATCTTGATTGATTTGATCAGAGTAACCGATGATATATCTCAGTTGATATTAGGATAGGATGGACCAGGGAAAGCCCAGTGTTCGAAATTGGATCCTTAAAAAAAAAAGATCTAATTAGAGCAACGTTTGATACTATGTGTATTGATAGAGTATAGTGATTGTTGCATCATGGTAGAAACTATAACATTTGAACCAATGAGCAAATTCTAACGCGCAGATCTTGATTAAATTGTAATAAATTGGTAGGAAACCAAACTAATCAAATGTACATAGTTTAGGAGCAAATCCAACAGTCGAATTTTAGATCGGGATGAAATCAAACCATTTAATTATAAGATGATGGAATGAATTTGGAGCAAACGGAGGTCGTTTCAAATTGTTCACATATTGGTGAAGCTTATTTGAGGAAGCAATTGCAACAAGGGTGACTATATATGAAACTTATGTCCTCAGGAGTAATAACTTTTGTGGGTCCTATTTCTTATGATTTTTTTTTCTTGCTGTGATATGTATTTTTTTTTTTTTCTGGTGTCTTCATGATCCTTTTTATTCCATAGACTAACACAATGGATCTGATGCAAATGCCTTAACGATTGATATGAGAGGTATGCCTTTTTGCTCAACTATACTTAGATGATAATTTTAGGATAGCCAGATTTCGTTGAGGTTTAGTGTTTTAGAATCTAAAGAGATTTTGAAAAAAAATTGCACTTTCTACATGACTGTGATATGGATGAGTCAATTTATCTCTCGCATTTGTTGCCAAGATCTAGTAATATTATTTTGGTTTCTATTGTCATGAACCAAGCGGGTAATTTAGTATAGTAGACGCAAGACACCATGAACTGGCGGTTGGTTTGATGTACGAAGATTATAGAATTTCGAAGTTGTCAAACTGTATGAAGAAAAGCCATACACAGTTGGCGCCATACAAGCTAAAGTGTGAAAAAGAGCCTTGAGTAGCCAGTTAGTTGCACCGTGGGTAAAAAAAAATCATTTTGCAAATTTATCTCAAGAAAAAGAATTCATCATATGATTTCAAGTGAGAGGAATCTTTCCTTTATTCTTTTGTTCTTGAAGATCAAAAGTGAACAGTAATCTTTGTCAATCTTTTTGGCAGTCATGTCTCACGATATTCATGCTGCTTTGTGCTTATTTAATCTGGATATGACTGTTTGTAGCTTAATCCTATTTGTTCTAAATTTTGATAGGATTGGTCCGTCTGACTTTCATCCCCAAACTCCAAACTGCCCTGAAGAGACGTTAACGCCAGAGTACTTGCAAATTGGATACAAATAGATAGTTGAAGGAATCGAGGTTTGTCCATTAATTTGTCTGTATTTTATTGTTATTGTTGCCTGATTTTTTATATAATTTTATGCAAAGTATGGTTGCTCCTTTCTGTGTCATACATGTGTTTCTGATTTCAGCTGTGGATATTTTGAACATTGTCCTACTATGTACCTATATGATCCCCCCTTAGATATTAACATTATTGGTTCTACATATCCTATTTTTCTAGTAGTGATTGAATAAATAATTCATTTAGGCTTCCTATGTTATTATTAGTATTGCTCCACCTTGTCTGCATCTATACCATTCTAAATGTGTTTGTTCAACTCTTACTCTGAAACATTAGAACTAAATAAAACTCTTTCTTAAAACAATACTATCATCTTGAGATTTTTCTACCCCAAGACACCCATGAGAAATAAAGGAAAACAAAAGATTTTGTTACCTGATAATGCATGTTCCTTTCCTATTCCATAATATTTTCTAGCATTAGTATATTGAAAAGATAGCTTTATATATATATATATATATATATATATATATATATATATATATATATGGCTGTGGTGGCTGTTTTCTGCCACCTAAGCCCATTGCGTCAAGGCCCATCAACGCCTTCCTTTGTACGTGGCCTCCTCAGACGGTCCCACGCCTCCGTACGGACAGGTCAAAAGGGCCCCACGTGCCTGTCGTCCCTAGTAAAGCATTGCCGAGCTCTTTAGCGGAATGCTTCCGAACATGGGC
This sequence comes from Colocasia esculenta, assembly GCA_014218235.1. Lineage (NCBI taxonomy): Eukaryota > Viridiplantae > Streptophyta > Magnoliopsida > Alismatales > Araceae > Colocasia > Colocasia esculenta. Next base: position 18,837 of record JACBKR010000223.1, read on the forward strand.
GTTAAGCCTGCTGCGCGGAACAACTCTGGATGCTACCGAACAGCACGTTCGATCCCCATGCGGGTCACCTGCTCGGAAAGCGCGTCCAAAGAGTGCCGAGCAGGTCTTTTGGCCTACGCCGCGGTTGTAACCGCCCCGGGTTACGCGCCCCATCATCAAGAGGTGTGTTAACCGCCTGGCATCCCAACGGACATCTGAGCGCATAACTCCTCCCGTTATGCGCGCCCATCAAGGCATCTTTCCAGGCACGATCCACCAGCGTTACGCATGCCTGCCTCATCGCCCACGTCTATAAAGGTACAGGTACAGGACCATGCATTGGTACGTTCTCTCTCACGCGAACACACTCTTACACTCACAAACACCCTGCCTTACAAGCCTCATACTGACTTAGGTATCGGAGGGTTTTTCCCGGTCTTCACCGGGCCCCCCTGATCATTTCTGGTGACTGTAGGAACCTTCGTCCGCTACGGCGTTCATCTTTCCCATCTTCTTTAGTGGAGGCCTGTTTGGCTCCGGCCCAAACAGGAACATACCACCACAATGGCAATAAGAGCAAATTGTCACAGACATCAAGAGTATTGACTTTTCCATTTTTACATTTCCCTCAACAGAAGGATATTGGATGATCTTTTAGCTCTCGACTACTATTAGTAATTGTTTCAAACACCATTTGACTTTTGTTGTATAGTCATCTTTTCATAGTGATTATGCATCTTTTCATCATGATTATGGTTTCTAGAAATAAACAGATGATTGTGATTTATTTGTAACAAAAAAAAGTGCAATCAATGATTGATGATGCTCTGTGACAATGGTATTGCATGTACAAGTTTGATGGGAGTGTTTTGGTTGCAATGCAATGAAATATGGAAGTTCATACCTCCCGATTTATCTTCTTATATAGTCATCTTTAGACAAATTATATGCTGATGCTATGTTTTGGTTATCTTCGAAAAAGATTTGATTTTTTTTCTCTCCTCTTCCTTTTCTGTTTTCGTTATTTCTTTTCACTGTCTGTGATTCTGGCATGCTTTGGTTGTTCCCGTGCTGGTACATGTATGCTGCATTGGGTCTATTTCGATGCATAGTATGAACACGTAAAGGTGTATTTGATATTAGAACTCTGTTTGGAGAATTAAAATCGAGTTTATCATAAACTCACTGAATTGATGAAAAGCTCAAAATCTCCCCCATAAATGCGTTTTTTTTTCACAAACTTACTGGAGTTGGTACACAGTGGAGACTCTCTCTGTGAACAGAGTTTGGCATAAACTCAAGTTTAGGAAATACTTCAAACATGGGTTAGTATAAAACATGTTTATGCACTACAGGGAAAACAACATATGTCAGCGGCTATAAGCCGTTGACAAAACCAAAATATCCGTTGACAGACATATGTCAATGGCCACAGTCCGTAGACAAAGTCGTTGACATTTTTGTGGTCGACTTATCGTATGTCAACAGAAAATTGGGCCGCTGACAAAATTTTTTTATGTTAGCGGCTTAAACCGTTGACAAAAATTTTTTACGTCAACGGCTTTAACCCGCTGACAATTTTTTTTTTTGTCAACGGCTTAAGCCGCTGACAGAAGTTTGCTGGCAAAAAAAATTTACATCAGCGGCTCTCATAGCCGCTGACAAATATTAATTTTATCATTTGTCAGCGGATTTTAGCCGCTGACAAATATTTGTAAATTTTTTTTAAAAAAAATCTTTTAAAAATTCTAATTTTCTGTTTATACAAAATAAGTACTGTGTTTTTAAAAAGAATCAACAATGACTGGCTAGTGTATGAGAATAAAAAGTGAGATTATTATTAGACTCCATCACAATTTAAAGTTTTAAACCACTCAACATTAGGAAGGAATTACATTTAAGAAGGTAAGCAAGTAGGTCAGTTTTCAGAGTGAGGCAAAAGAAAAAAATTTCTGTCTTGAGGCCTATTAATAGCTAAAGCACCACCTAGTACTCAAGTTTTAATTCACAGACATTCAGAAGAACCTGAACATGCAAATATGCAGTGAGTTTTCCTGTCAACACAAATCACTATGTCCTTGGTGCCAAAAGATACATTGAAAAGATTCATTAAGGCAGAATTCTGCAAATGAATCACTAACTCATCAAAGAATGTATTAGAGAAACATACCTGTTGGATCCAAGAAAGTGCAATATCTAACAAGCTCTGTTCTAGAAGAAACTGTCCAACTGCACGTACAATTTCACATGCCACTTCATTCGAAAGTTGATCAAGAAATGGTCCAGATCTGTCCATCAATTTCACAAGCAGCAAATCATCTCCTGTAGACAAGACTTCAGCATATGCTGAATCCATGTCACCCGCATGAAGAGAATCCATTGCATGGTTCCATGAAGCCCATAATTGGCCCCTGTCTTGAGCTGAATTATCATCTCCCAAGGTTTCCGCATCTAGCTGAGGAACGGGGATTTTTTTTGCAGTCCGTGAAGCTCCATTATCTTCTCCAGCCACTCTGATAGCTTCCAGAGTTGCCTCATCCTTTGAAGCCTGCCAAACACTTCTTGCAGAAGGACCTTCACCAAGCCTAAATGGACCTGGTCCCTTATCCCAAGCTCTCCTGTTACTGATCTGATCACTCTCACGTTCTGACCTCGATAGTCTACCATCTGCTGAAGCACCGCCTAGAACTCTCTTAGAGCTTCCAATCCCATTCTTTGGAGGAGCATAGGCATAAGGATCCCATGCTTCAGCATCTGGTCTCCATGGAGGATCTCTTCCACGAACTCCAGAGATTATGCCATCAGATGAAAGGAATCTTTCAGAAAATGGCAGCCGCCCATCCCCCCAGCCAAATTTTCCATTTGAATAATCAGGAAAGTTATTAAACTTGCTAGATGATCTACCAGGAGATCCTTCAAAGCCCATCAGCATGCTACCACCTCTCCTACCAGATGACAGTGCCAAATCACGGGCCATTTCCTCAACAACTCTCTCAAGACCTCGCACTCTGTTTTCCAATGTAACCATACTATCATGCGAGCCTCCCATGAAGTCCTGAAATTGCAAAAGTTATGATATGAATCCATCTTCGAAGATCAGTTGCAAAGAAATTATGTAAGTAAAAATAAAATGAAAGCTATCCAGCTATGTTACTTGACAAGAAAAACAACTTACTTCACTGACAAGAAATAAGAAAAAAGTACAAGCTGACAATTGGTCTATAGAAAGAGTGAAGGAAAAAGGCAGAGGAATAAAGGCTTAAGGTATCCGTTGATTTTAAGACATGGAGCGCTGATTGATATCAGATAGCATAATCTGCTAGTGCTTGGTAAAACCAAGGATGGCAGTGTCAATTTCGGTATCGGGATTGCCCAGGTCTGAAACCATTTCGGTTTTGTTTTGCCCTGTTTCAGCCTTTCAGGCAGCCTCAAGACGGGAGCAAATGGCCAGTTTCGATCGTATCGGACTGAAACTGACCAAAACCGGCCGAAACCATTAAAATAATAAATTTTAAAGGTATCGGACAGGCTACAGTAAAATCGGCCGGTTTTGCATCACCCTCGTCCGAAACTGAGACGTTTTGGTTTCAGATGACACTGCCATCCATAGGTAAAACTCTCCCATTTGAATGAGAGATTTGCAGAATCTATTAGACAATAAACAATCTATGCCGCTTTCAACTTTCAAGTGAAACATTCTGGATAATAAATGATATCCAAGGAACTGCAAATAGTCATTTCTCCCGTACGAATTATCTATCACATTTTGAAAATATAAAATGGCATAACCAACTCAGCTAATTCTGAAAGTTTTAGAGATATTCTTCATACTAGAATGTAAAACCCTGGCATCATCGACATTCAAAGAGAAAAGGGCACTTTGTTCAGCATCAATACACATACAACAAAGTGGCAGAACTATGAGTGAGATAAATCATCAAGAACATGCACATTCATGGTGGTGAATATGATAATGGTACACAACCTTTTGCAGTCATTTAAGCAAAAAGTGCTACTGCATATGTGATGTTTAAAGAAAGATGTGGGGAAGTCATTCTTGAAACCAAAGTTGCATATTGTCTCCAATTTTGGATATCTAGAAAGTTGCCAATGATGTCTGCCCAGTAAATATTATAAGATTCTAGCCTTCCAAAAAAGAGATGCCTATTCTTTTATCAGTTTTGATAAAGTAACGGAGACAATCTGATTATCAAAAATCAGGTTTTGTAGCCAAAATTGGACATGAAGGTTTTATTATAAAAATTTCCCTCCCCGCCCTCAACAGTCATGCTTCCAGCTAAAACCCTCTCTCCTCCTTATGATCTTCTCTATCAACTTCTTTATGAGCTCCTCCTGCACGAGAACATTGCCTGATCTTCTCCAAGTTCACCTGCTTGTTAGACAAATCGAAAATATAAATGTGATGCATGATAAACTGGAAAGACAAGTATATCCATAACCATTCCAAATCAGTTTGGATCTGGGGGATCATGATGATGACAAAGAAAGAACAAGATTTATATTAGGACCTGTTTGTCAAATTCTACCATGTTACTTGTCCCACTAGGAAGGATATCTGTTTCTGCCTAACTCCCCAAATGACTTTGACAGAGGTCTTTTGGTACTAATCCATATTATAATTACATAGGTACAAACAATCCTCTTTCCAGAAATCTATAAGCACATGTGATACCACCTCCCATATCTTTGTCTTGTCAATGATTAGAAAGGCCAAAATTACATCAGAACAACTAACAAGAAGAATATAAGTCAGAATTTTAGTAGTCCGACAGAGAGTTAAACAATATGATAGTTCACAGTATTTCATCATAATATGCAGCACTCCATACTGAAATGGCTTTTCAGTGAAGAGATGGATAGAAAAAGCTTTCCTATCGAAACCAACCTGAAGCATGTTCATGAGACTTGCTTGTTGTCTCTCTAGCAGTGCCAACTGCCTTTGGATTGCTAACCAATTTCCTTTGTGTTCATAAAGGATTCTGAATGCCCATCAACTTGGAAAACACCTGATCGAGAACCAGATAAATCCTTGTGACTAATTTCAACCCTGTCATCCATTTCCAGAGGCCTTGAGTCTCTGCCCTTGAAAGCCCTTGGTCCTGTCAATCTATCCCTAGCGGATTCATCTGGGTCTTGCATGTTGTTGAATAACATTTTTCTTCTTCCCGTAGCATGGACATTATCAGCAGAACCCTCAGTGTCATTTGAGTCATGGCATACTTTTCCATCATGAGATGCAATTCCTCTAGAGCTATCATCATTCACTTCATGTTCTTCATCACCTTGGGCATGTGAAGACTGAAGACACCTGCGAGGTACGACCACTTCCACCGGCAAGTCATCTGAATTCCTTGTCTCAAGTTTCTGAAAGAATTCTGGATTTAATTCTTTATCGGTTAAAGAAGGTGCTTTCTTCCTCAACAAAACTACTGCTTTCTCAGATATCCCAGTGCCTTTGCTTATGGATAAAGAATCACCGGCTTGTAATGGGCTGCTTGATAGATCTTTTGCTGATTTGTCTACTTTTTCATCATTTGTGTGTATGAATTGATGGTGAACTTTTGCATTCTGCAGCAAAGACAAATGCAGAAACACAATGTAATCCATAATGGAGATAAAAATAGGAGAGGCAACTACGCATGAGTCATGACAACCAATATTTCAAATGGATTGCAAACATTAGGTATACCTTCTGCTCTTCATCTTCCCACTTTCCTGTAACTTTCTTCCAGGCAAGCAAAGCCTCTGTCATGCTGTCCCTGACAGGTTTGACCTGAAATGGACCGACCAATGTTTAAGGGGTCAGATCAAAGTTAAAGAGAGTTGGGTAAAACTTAGAAGTAATGATATTTGACATCAACCAAGAACCAGCCAAAGAAATTACAGTTTGAACTTGGGGATGCTCCTGCCTTTATATACACCATGGAGTCATTTGGGTGTGTTTATCACAATCTTTGGCTTTTTCCATTATCTTCTTCTCTATTGTTGTATGCAAGATCTCCAAATAAAACATGAGAACCCAAGCTTTGTAAAATTATTTAGAATTAATGAAAACCCACAGAGCCCTCTTTGATACATAACATCCATCACGATACCACAATAGACACCTACATCTATTAGCTAAATCAAACAGCATTCTCATAAAAACCTCATCACATTGGCCACTGAAAGTGAGACAACATTGTTAATGTTTTGCATAATGTAAGAGGTCGTTCCAGATTGCATCACTTAATGTTAGCTTCCCGCTGTAGAAAGGACAAAAGTCTTGAACGGCATGAACATCAAATTTTTTAAAAAAAACCTTTAAAGAATGGCATCAGAAGTTCCCAGGTGCTTTGCTAAAGGACTTCCAAAAGGTGTTCTCAGACCACTGTCCATTACTTTTTCGTAGCAAAGAGCAATAAAAAGCTAATACTTGACACCATACAAGCTGCTGTGAAGCAACACAAAGAATTGCTTGGTATTTTAAGGAAATGGGGTTTCTAGCATGGAAGCTATTAAATTGCCGGGTTCAGATGTCTTCTCAATGGGGTTTTACCAACATTGTGGCATATATCAAGCAGGATAACATGGCAGTTGTCAAAGAATTTGAGAACCATTCATATGGTAAACCTCCGCAATAGTGAGAACTGTAATAAAATCACCAAAAACATGCCCAGACAGGTGTAACTAGGTACCTTTACAAGAACTTCAAAACCAGCTTCACGAAATCTCAACAATTCCATTGTATACCTGGAAGTGCACCATATACATCCATCACATATAAAGGAACAAAATAATCGGCAACATCAAAGCAGCCTCAGCAATTGAAAAGAAAAGAAAATTACAAAAAGGCGCATGGATCCAAAAGCAAACTCACGGTTTGGCAATCTCTGTAATGTCAAATCTAGGGTCTAGGCCCTTTCCTATTCCATCCAATACTGCACAGAAGAAAGTGACTGATAAGGGAGATGTTACCACAATTAAGCAAAAAAACAATGAGCTAGAACAAGGTATTAGCTCCCTGTTTCTGCTGCCTCATTGGTTAGCCATTTGCTTCTGTTCCATGTGTGCAGCTGCCAGATGAGATGAACTGTGGCTGTGCTGTGATGTTCTTTGCAGATGCACTTCCGGGCGCCGTGAGGCCGACCATAGACCAAGAATTTGAGCAGCACTTGTCCATGTTCATGCTTTAGCGAAGGCTGGTGTTGAGCACTGAAGGTGCGGAAACCATGCTTTGATACTTTTTCTGACTGGTTGTGAGACCTACAAATCCTGTTTTGTCAGATGCCTAAACTTTGATTGAGGATGGTGGTGGGACACCGTAAATTGTAACAATCTGTACTCGTCACGTCGCTGGACCAAGCTTCCAGTACTTCTGAAAGGGCTGTTCCAACCATGTGACAAAAAAGTGGGAACTCCTGATTTCGGTTTGTCATCTGTTTCTTTTACAGTTTACCCCCCCCGTCTTTAAACAAAATAAGGAGGCTCTTCATCAAATGGTTGGTGCAGACGTCAAACATCGTTTACATCAACCTTTCCAGAGATTTCCGTTTATTACACAACGTAAATGAAACAGATTCAGAATTCTGGGTTCCAACAGCAGTGCCGTCAGGGTGAGGGAGCGACGTTACTGCGGAGGCCTCAAGGGAGGTTGTCGGAGGGCCGAGAGAGAGAGAGAGAGAGGACCTAGATCCGGTTGGAGCTAGCCGGAGGAGGAGGCGGCCGGCGTGGGGGCGGTGATCGTCGCGAGCGGAGGCGGCGCGGGGGGGGGGGGGGGGGGGGGGGGGAGATCGTCGCCGGAGTCGCGAGCTGCAAAGATCGCCGCGTGCAGGGGGAGGAGCCAGGTTTGGGGGTGGAGATCGCAGTACTGGGAAAATGTTTGGAGCCGCGGGGGTGGTAAAATAAAAAGGGAAATATATGTCAGCAGCTAGTTGGCCGCTAACATAATAAAAAATGAAAAATATCATTTAAATATAATATATTAATTAGAAATATTAAAATATAAAATATAAAATATAAATATTTGTCAACAAACGGACAAAAACCGCTGACATATGTTGGGGATATATCAGCGGGCAAACCTAGCCGTTGACGTAAGTCTGCTTTATCAACATATTATCAACGGATTTGTCAACGGAGCATTTCCGTTGACAAATATATTACTTATGTCAGCGGTCTTCGATACTGGTTGACAAAAATACCTTTTGTCAGCGGCTTTTTGCAGCCGCTGACATATGGCTGTGACAAATCGCCTCCTTCTTGTAGTGATGATAAGTCTATTCGTGTTATAAGTTGCATCCGAACGGACTTCAAAAGAAATTGGATTTGTCAACCAGTGCATGTACCTGTAATATTATCTTTCTTCTTGTGTTAATTAGAAAGTAGCAATGTTGGTGTTGGTATTGGTGAAATAGGCACTACAACAAAAGTGGGAAACACTTACGTCGTCAAATCGTAAGTGTAAGTGTCAAAACCGTAAGAACAGACATATACTTACGAAACTGCCTACAGTTTGATTTCGTAACTACAGTAAGCGTGGGTATAGCCTTACTTACGCTTTCAAATACGTAATAAATACATTCGTTTATTAACCGTAATAATGTAAACTTTGCCTACTTTTATAAAGCGTAAGTATACATATGAAAGACCATAAGAAATATTCCAATAGAAGATGACATACGAAAATTAATCAATACGTTAGAAACCGTAGCTATTGTCTGTAGTTACGTATCTCTGAACCGTTAGAAAACTCCCAGTGCAAATATATATAATTCGTAATTTGACTAAAAATATAACCTACATATTTATATACATCCACACACATAGCACACAACCTGCATATTTACATACACAATCCACACACATAGCACACAACCTGCATATTTACATTACACAACTTACATTGTTTGAAAAGAAACATTCACATAATTACACCGCCAAAACAAGTGCATATAGTACTGATTTATATCACATCACAAATGTACAACATAAACTTTAAACATCACATACACATCATTGTTTGTCCTGAGGATAAGACAATCATAATTGTTTGGTCATAACATAAATCCAATGACCATAATTGTTTCATAAGGTGAGAGTGGACAATGTTCTTAAGGGAGGAGAGCTGTTCTGTTGGCACAATAAAAACTTCAGGTGTCATCTAACTCAACCTGCAAAATAAAAATCATTCAATTAGTATACATATAAACAAGTTCATTTATTTTCCAAAATAATTCTGTAAAATAAAACTTCAGGTGTCATAAACTTACAAAGTCTCTGAACCACACAATGTGACTTCCAACAGCATCTTGGACGGTTTTTCGTTCATTATCTTTCACAAATAGAGGTGCATTGGGTTTGTAAGCAAACAAAATAGCTACCTCATAATACTCCTAGCCCAAACTCTTACCCATAACCATCTTAGATTTATCTAACGACATGATTATGGCATTGGCTACCGGGTGTCCTTCCATGTCACATAACTTCACTTTCTTGCCCAACATCAAACTCTGTTATTCAATTCATTTTATAGATCACACATCAAGACACAATTGAGTTTCTATGAGAATATAGAACATAATGAGATATGAACATATTTACCTCTTTTTCTTTAGGTTCTATTACACTTGCAGATGATTGCACACATCTTTCCATATTGGGAGTACTTTCTACCTATTTTGACTGTCAAGAAAGAAGAAGACTAGTAAGAAAAAAATATATTTCACTTGCAAATGTATTATGTAATCTGATCTCATTAAATAATAACCAAAGCTGTTTACAAACGCCATTCATCAAGATCACATATGCCCATCTGATGGGTACGGCAATTTTAACCACCCCACATAGCATACAAAGCAAGAAATCCCACTGAAAATACTAGATCAACCAAGTACATGAGATCAACAAAAATATTCTTCTATTACCTCCATCCACAATAGATTGGTAGTTTTTTTTTTCATGAGTAAAATCTAAAGGTGGCTCAGAGAGAGCACACAGGTCCCACAACAGGGGACTCCATTGAAAACATGCAACAGGGGACACCATTGTTCAAGTGCCCCTCTAATTCTTTCCTGCAAATGTCCAGTGCCATCATATATCATCAAGTGCCATAACTGTGGCCACTGCAGTGATCTGAATGGATGTCCTCAGTCACGCCAGGACAACTTACCACATAACTGTGGCCACTGCTTCATCCAGACAGACACGCCAGGACAACAGGGACATGCCCAGGACAACAGGGGCATGCCCAGGACAACAGGGACATGCCCAGAAAGCCAACTGAACAAGACATATCCAAATCCATCTAAAGTACTTATTAATCACATTTTACATGGATGAAATGAAAACATTTTAGATTTACCTCAACAACGATAGACTCAACTTTACCCAATCTCTCTGCCAATTCTTAACCATAGCATTGAGTTGAGCATTTTCTGCTCTTAATTGGGCTTGACATTGGCTTGAAGTACCCCACAAACTTGTTGGTGTCGGGTCTGTGCCCACTCCACGTACTCGGCCAGGCCTTTCTTTCCCAAATACTTGTGAGTAAATATTATCTGCACTTGCAATTGATGAACTTGAGGATGATGATGGTTGTGTGATTTTTACTTCCTGAAGTTTTGTCTACAGTAAACACATATATAGTATTAATGAAATAAACACATAGTAAACATAACATAAAATTGAAAAATAAACAACAATGTATGTCATACAATCATAGCAGCAGTCTCTTCATTAACAGGTTGCCCACTTTTTTTCACACGGGTCCTTATAAACAGGTCCCCGCGATCAAGTTTCACTCCATTTTTTACAAGCTAGAAGACAAATTGTAGAACAGAAAAAAATGAGAATCTATGAAATAAGTGTTAGAAAAAAATGAGAACAGAAAACACAAAGATAAGACTTAGCAATGAAAATACGTACTTAGCAAAAAATACTTAGCAAAAAAATAGGGATTACCTCCTCCTCATTGATGTCTGCAAAGCTCTTTGTCCCAGCACAATGAAAATATTTATGATGGCTTTTACTTTTCTTGTTGATGTCACTATACCTCTAAGCAAACACAGACATAAATCTTAGCAAAAAAAATCAAGAACATGTCGTCAGCAAAACAAAAAATTACCTTCTATTAGATAAACATCTTAAGCATTTTACCTTCCAACTATTAGAAGGCCATGTTTGAACAACTCTTTTCCATTGTTCCACATTAACTCTTGGATCAGGTGGTATTTGTTGTTTAGTTTGCTTCAAAGTTGGGTTGAAGTATTTGTTTCTCAATTCATATTTCCAAGACCTCAACTTTTGATCCAAGTCCTTCATCACCCACTCTTTCAAATATGCTGGAATATCATATTTTCTCTACAATACATACTCATATAATTAATATATAATAGATTGAACATAGAAAAGAAACATATGTATTCTAAAAATCACCTGGACATACTCCCACACATCATCCTTATGGGTGGCAGACATTGCCCTCCAAGTTGGAGCATCAATTGACATTTTATCACCAAGACGGGCAATTGTTCCTAAAAATAATTTCAAAGAATGACCACCCTCTCCAACTGGTTGTCCAAGTTCATTTATCTGGACAACAATTCGTTTACCATTATCTAAACCATGCACAGAACTTAGTTTTGTTGGTTCTCTATACTTCTTTTTAGAAACTTCCACCACCATCTCTTGCACCTCTATTTTTCTTAACATCAAGCCATCTACAAATTTATCAAACTCTGCTCTACTGAACCAATCACATGTAAGCTGAAAAAATTACACTCCATTAGTATGTTGGATGAAAAATCAAGACATGTAATTTGAAAGAGGAGCATAACTCACAAAAGATGGGTAATCATCCAAGGAAAATGTGAGTGGATCATTCTGTATGAAATGGTAGATGTAGTATAATACAAAAAACCCACACTCAGTGCCATTGGTTTGTTGTGGAACTTATGAAAAAAAAAAGACATATAAACAGATTGCAGTCAGCATATATTAAAGATATCTATAGAATACAGCATATTCTATGTCTCTAATCATTTACCGATGGAATTGAAATATCTATGGAAGACATTGCATCAGCAATCACTGCCTTGTTCTTTATAGCATATATGTCCTTCAAAAATCTAAAAAAAAAGAGTCAATATATTAGAGATAGGTCACCAATATATTACCTATGAATCATAGAACTAATGTAGCACCAACCTTTGAATTGGCCGAACAAGTTTTGTTGGGTCAATACTATGGAGGGAATCAAGAAGCATGATGAATGGCAAATCATCTTCTTCCTCATGACATAATATTACAAGGCTCCAATGTCCCCTACATAACAAAAAAATTATAAGGCCTATCTTTTTATAGAAACATAAGTAAAGACTGCTATTTTTTTTAACAACTTACCACATGCATATCGGCACAAATGAGTACTTCTTTAGAAAAACCTCTTATCTTTGACCCATGTCAACATCTTTTTCCGTTGAGAAGCATTGGACTTATAATATGAAAACCATAAACAATCCCAACAGTCATAGTTTTTCAAATGCTCAGCTGAAAGAATACTCCATAGATAACTGCAATTCCGTTTATTGTTAGAAATTCTATCAATTACAATGGAAGGCTTCAAGTTATAAAAAAAAAATTAGAAACTCACTCAATATGTTGTTGGAAGGTATTTGTATCAATTTTTCACATGCTCCAGTTGCGCCAGTTTCTTGGCATTTTTCAGATGCTCCAGTTGCGCCAGTTTCTTGGCCTTGTCCATCTTCATTGGAAACCCCAGAACGGAACGAGTTTGTTTAAGGATTTCCGAAGTTTGGACCCTCCGAGATTTGTGGAAAGTACGGATCCAGATGAGGCGGAGAATTGGTTGAAAGATATTGAAAGAATTTTTAACATGATCCGATGTACCAAAGAAGAAAAGATACGTCTGGCGACGTTTCAGTTAGACCGTGATGCCAAGCATGGTGGGAAACAGTAGAGTCTACTTTGGAGGACCCAAACCAGGTTGGTTGGGAGGAATTTGTTGAGCTGTTTAATGATCAATATTTTTCGAGGTAGTTCAGGAGAGGAAAGCCAATGAGTTTGCCAACTTAAAGCAACTCAGGATGTCAATTGTGAGCAACTACCCCTAAGTAAATAAATTAAGAGTTTAAATTATTATTACTATGTGTTTTTACTATGACAAAACTTTTAAAAGACTTTCTATAAATTCAATATATATATATATATATATATATAATATATATATATATATATATATATATACATACCACAGAAAATAGTTTGGACAAACTCTATCTCAAAATATTTTATGTCCACAGACTAGCCTGTGCCACAAAGAATCCGACTGTCCACTCCGACTCCTTTAGAATCAAAATATTTGTGCACAAATTCCATCTCAAAATTTTCTATGTCCAAAATACAACTCTGTATCCGATTGCCAACTTCGACTTATACAGTCGAATGCTTCAGAAATCAAAGTGTTCAGTATCCGATTCTAGCAGTCGATACTTTATATTAGGCTTCAATTCTCCAGAAGTCGAATTCCTCTGTATCCGACTTCTAAAGTCGAATCCTGTGTGTTTCTATCTAAACTTCATGGAAGTCGAATTATGACTTATAGACACTATTCTATCCGACTTCCAAAGTTGAATACTATAATCTTTATGCAACTTTTGATGAAGTCGAATCAGCTTATTCTCACATTTCTGACTTCGACTTCTAGAGTCGAATTGCAATCTCTTTAGTATCCGACTTCTCTGATAGATCTGTACTTATATTATCTTTAGAAGACACCAGTTTAACAACTTATGAAATCTTGTTTGCTTATTATGATTGGATATAATTTCTATTGAAATTTTCATTAATTAAATATTTTTTAATTGTCCATCAGACTATCATTATTTTATTATTTTTTGACAAGATGAAACATATTATACTTAAAATATCATCTAAAGTTGATTATGTTTTATCTATATCTTTTATTCAAAAATGATCTCTGTTTAGTGAGAGTAGTCCAGATTTTATTCATACAGAAGATATATTGCATTTATTATTTTTTAGACGCATGACATTTGACAGAGGCTCTCCTACCACTGTCAGAACCTGTCCATACCTTCTGTTGAAAACTCTATCCATTTTTTAAATGATTTGAAAAGCTATATGTCCGAAGCTTCTATACTTTTTAGTTTTCTATGACTTACCTACCTCCAAGAGTATGGAGGTACTCTGCCTTTTTGTCTTGTCGTTGCTGCAGACATTTATTGAAGCACGTTTTCAGCATGGAGCCTTCACAGTCCATTTATTGAGAAGCTGACCTTCTAGCTATGAAGCTGTAACTCTCATCTGAAGACATTGGAAAGAAGCAAAAGCAAAAGGACCCATGAATAAAAAACTCAGCTAAATCCAAGGAATCCTAGATCTCCCCTCAAACGACCAGATTTCCAACGGCCATCTTTCAAACGACTACATTCTGAAGAATATAAAAAAGAAGCCGAAGTCTGAAAAAAAAAAAAAGAAGAAAGAAACTGAATGCAACTTTAGTGACCTTAACACTTAGCATTTTTTCAAGCCAGAAATCACACAAGCTTTCTTTCAAACCACAAGTTGGAGAGCTCCTCTTCTCAGCAAATTTGCAAAGCTCTCTCAGTTCTACAGAAGTCTTGTGTTCGGGTGGCATTTGTAATTAGATATATCCTTGAGTCCACCCTGCTTATTCAGAAAGGATTTGAGTTACAACTTTGATCTTTTGGCCTTTCTGAATTATGTGTGTCTTGCTCAGTCTTGAGGCAAACACACAATAGTCTATTCATCTATTCTTCTGTGTAATTTCTGCAGGAGGTGTGTTCCTGTTTTTCCCTTCTTGTGTAGGGAAGGCCTTGTGTAAAGACAGTCTTGTACCCTTGTTTAGGGAAGATTTGCTTGGGAGCAAGTGGGATTGTAATTCCTCTCAAGGGTGAGAGAAGGCCAAATTTATTGGCAGTTAGTGAAATCTCAAGTGGTTGGCTTGAGGACTGGATGTAGGACTTCCATGTGGGAAGGGCCGAACCAGGATAAATCTCCTTGTGCATTTGTGTGATTGTTTCCTCCAATTTACACTTGAATCACACACAACACTAAATTCTAACAGATTTATTAGTGTTGTTTAATTTCAGATAAAATTTTAAAAGTGCAAGAAGTCCTATTCACCCCCCTCTAGGACATCATTAGTGCCATCTTGATCCAACAAGTGGTATCAGAGCGAGGTCTTCTTAGAAGAATCTAAAGATTTGAGAAGAGATGGCAGCTGAAGCTCACAACTATGAAGGCCACTCTGTTCAAGGCCACCATTCTTTGATGGTGAAGATTATCAGTATTGAAAGATGCAGATGGAGTGCTTCATCAGAGGCATAGATTTTGATCTGTGGCAGGTAATAGAACAAGGTGATTTCCAAATCGTTGGTGAGTCCTCCTCTACTGGTCTTTCAATAGCTGATAAAAGAAACATGTCATTATACTATAAGGCTAAAAATTATCTATGATGTGCCCTCTCTAAAAAAGAATTTAATAGATTATTTGCATGTAAAACTACAAAAGAAATGTGGGATAAACTACAAGTTACATATGAAGGAACCGATAGAGTTAAACAAACTAGAATAGACATTCTTGTATCTTAATATGAACAATTTAAAATACTTCCAAATGAGAACATAACTCAAATGTATAATCGGTTTTCAAACATAATAGTAGTACTAAGCTCTCTAGGAAATGTTCTTACTAATGAAGAAACAGTAAGAAAAATCCTAAGATCTTTAACTAATGTTTGGACCCCTAAGGTAACTGCCATGAGGAAGCACATGATCTAACTCAACTCTCCATTGATAAACTAATTGGATCCTTAATGGCCATGAAATCAATATGGAAAGATTTTCTAAAAACTCTTCGAAAAAGAAAATGCCAAATGCTTTGAAGATTGCAGATTCTCTTCATCTGACTCCAAAGAAAAATCAGACGACAGTGATGATGAGACAATGTTGTCAAGAAAATTACCAAAAATTCTTGCCAAAAAGAAGAAGTTCAGCTCCAAGAGATTTTTTAAGAAAGATAAAAAGAAGGAGCCAACCTGTTATGAGTGCAATCAACCAGGACATTACAAATCTGAATGTCCCAAGCTGAAGAAGAAGAAGCAAGCAGAAAGATTCGACAAAAGAAAGGCAAAGAATCGAAGTTCAGAAAATACAAGAAAAAGGCAATGGCAGCAGCATGGGACAATGAAGAGGCCACTAGTTCAAACTCCTCAAACTCAGAATCTGAAGAAGAAGAAAAGACAAATCTAGCCCTCATGGCAGGACTGGATCAGATAAATTCTGAAACCTCTTTTACTTCTTGTTCTGAATCTGATTCTGATAGTCTTGAAGATGCCTTCAATGAGGTATATGAAAAATATAAAACAATAGTTAAGCAAATGAAGATAGCTAAACTAAATTTTCTAAACCAAGAAAAAGCTAACACCTTTCTGGAAAATGAAGCAGAAAGGTTAGGACAAAGTTTAAATGAAACTAAAATAGCAATGAATTACTATGTGAAGACTTAAAAAATAAAAACAGTAAGATCATAGAAATAGAGTCAAATTTAAAAGAACTTAAGGATGAAGAAAAATTACAAGAAGAAAATAATTACCTAAGAGCTACTATAGAGAAAATCTCTAACTGCAAAACTTCCTTATTGTTAAATTAAAAGGCTCTAGGACAGGAAAGAAAAAATATGGAGTAGAATATACACCTCCTCACAATGAAGAAAAAGTTGTGTATCTTGAAAAATATCCAACACCGCAATTTGTAAAAGAAAAAGAGATTAAAAATCCTAAAAAGATTAATCAACATGCTTATAAACAAAAACAAAATTTAATAACAATACACACATTAAGAATGCTTTTGATTCATGTTGCAGTTACTGTAATCAATTAGGACACATGTCAGCACATGCACTACCAGACATTTATGCTGGATTCCTAAGACTAACTATCAAGGACCAAGAAAATTTAGGTACCAAAAGTCACAACTTAATTTTATTTGCAGGGTCAGCTGAGAGCATCCAAATGGTACTTGGATAGTGGGTGCTCAAGGCATATGACAGGTGATAGAAAGTTGTTTACAAGCTTTAGAGATGAAAGTGGTCAAGTCACCTATGGGGATAATGGTAAAGGAAAGGTCTTACAGTTGGAACTAAAGAAAAGAATTTGATAGAAGATGTTATGTATGTAGAAGGACTGAAGCACAACCTTATAAGCATTAGTCAATTATGTGATAAGGGTCATCTAGTAAGATTTCAGAATGATAAATGTATTATTCAAAAGGATGGAAAGGTTGTGTTTGAAGCTCAAAGAGTAAAGAATCTATACACACTTCAATTAGCAGAATTAAAAGAAGTAAACTTATGTCTTGCAACTACCAAAAGTGAAGAATCTGATTTGTGGCACAGAAGATTGGGTCATGCAAGTACCTCGGTCATCAAAAAATTGATAAAGCATGATCTGGTTGAAGGTCTTCCAAAGATGAAATTAAAGAAGTCTGGAATATGTTCAGCTTGTGCAAAAGGGAAGCAAACCAAGACCTCTTTTCAGTCCAAAACAGTGGTCACAACTTCCAAGCCTTTGGAACTAATTCATATAGATTTGTTTGGACCTATGAGAACAGTCAGTCTTGGAGGAAAGGTATATATATATATATATATTATATATATATATATATATATATATATATATAATCAAAAGCCCAAGAGGGCCAATTTAATATATATATAAGGGGAAATTCTAAACTCATAGAAAGTTACATACTACAATTCCAAAGTAAAGAAGGAGATAACTAGAACTCCATAGAAGATCTGTCCCAGGAATGGGTACGCCGAAGGACTGCCCGAGGTCATAGTCTGGTCTTTGGGAGCAACACTCCGTGTGATTTCTTCCTTTGAATCCATTCCAGATACCTCCGAATCAAATTTAAATTCAGGCATAATATATTTTTCAGCTCTAGCAAGCTCGGCCACAGAAGTAAATTTTGACCTCCAATCTGTGATTATATTTCCTGGAGCTGTATCTGGCACAGTAATCGCCTCTAATTGCCGCACTGGGTAGGGGATCGTTCTCTAGCGATGGTAAAGAAATCCTAACACCCCCTTTACAAGAAGGACGAGAAATAGTTTTCCGACGTCCAGAGGAAGAATTGCTAGGAGGGGTGTTGGAGTAGTCACCATGAATCCGCTCTGCCGGAACAATTTGGGACTTAGGAGTCTGACGAACTACTTGTGCAAACATTAAGGGGGTAACTACCTTAGCTGTAGTTTGAGTATCTGCTGTAGCTTCATCAGTGCTCCCAGCAAGAAGAGATACTACTTGCACATCCTGCGCCACTTGCACCTGTGCAGAAGTTGGAAGAGAAGACGCCTTGCTAATTAACACATCCTCACGGCCAGGTGGAGAATCTCCCATAGAACTTTGCTGTTAAATAGACTCACTACAAGAAATCCTAGCTCTGCCTACAAAAGTTGCTTACGGTTTAGTATATTCGTAAGCTATTCGTATGGATAGACATATCTATACTTACGGACTGTACATGTCGTAACCATATCAGACAAACTTTGTTCTTAAACTTTTAAGATATGCCTACACTTATAGCGTAATATCGTAAGCACATAACGTTATCATTTACCTACGGAGTTTTAATTGGGAACCCATTCAACTTGGCCTCCCGCGCCCCAATTGAAGGAAAAAAAAAACCCCTCCTTCGACCCCTTGCCTCCACTCTCCTCCTTCGACCCCTCCACTCTCCTCCTAGCGAAAAGGGCAGCAGCGACGAAAGGGCAAGCAGTGGCGTCGGCAGGCAGGGCAGCGTCCGCACTGGAGAAGAGTCGCGGCGAAACTTGCGGAGAAGGCGGTAGCAGGCAGCGCCGTCAGTGGTTTAGGGAAAGCAACGACCAGTGCCTAACATTTGCAGCGGAAGCAGGCGGCGAACTTGTGGCGACAGCAGGGGAAGGACACTCCGGCCACCTGTCCTCCTTCCCCTATTCCTCTGCGTGTCTTCACATCGTCGGGCGTCTCCTGCCGACCCCATTGCCTTCTTCCTCCTCCGCTTCGTAGCAGGCAATTGGCCTCTCCCGCTGTTCGTCCCCTCGCCGGTTTTCTCACGAAGGCTGTGCTTCTATGGTATGTTTTTTGTAAAGTTGTGGGCCGACTGATCGCCAAAGGTGAGTCCGTCGCGGCGAAGGTGAGTACTCTTTTCCGTTTTCTTTGCTTCTTTGTCTCCTCATGGTTGGGTTAGGTTGAATGTGTGTATACTGATGACGACCCCTTGATGAGAACCCCATTTTTAGAATCCAAATTAGCCCATCTGTGTTGCCCATGCCACGACGTGGCTCACCTATGTATTTGGGTCCAATGCGGCCACGAAGCATACCAAAAACCTAGTTCTAAATTCCCAGAGATTTCTTCCCCAAATGTGGGGGGTGTCGTGAAGAAGATTCCAAGTGGTGAACTGGAGATGGTGACTTCGAATTCCCTTTATTGCCCACCTGAGGGAGATGCCATCTTAGATGGATGCCGAGACGTGGTTGCTGGTGGGCTCTTGTCTATGTACAGAGGGTGGGGTAGGGCCTTTCGAAACGAGTAGAAGGTAGTTCTCTTGTTTCTTTATCGTGACCGAGAAGTTTAGTACGCTTTCCTCTTGGACTTGCGGGTTCCTCCTGGGATACCTCTCTCTTTTAATGTATGGTTTCTTTAGATTTTTGTTCCATCATTTGTCTTGCAAGTATATCCACTGGTCGAGAGATGATTATGCATTATCTGGCTGAATAAGGGCTTATCGGATGCATACCTGTTACCATAGCGCCTAAAGAGTTTCCCAATTTTGCCTAGTTTCCTATTCCATTGCCAAGTCTAGGGGGAGAATTGGAAGGAATAGTGTCACTGGGAGGATGGAGAATGGCACAAGACTAGTCACCAAAGTACCATCAGAAATATTCTCTGTATTCAATTTTTAATTTAAATCCCTGAAATAGGAATGTATTAGATCCTCCAATGATAGATTCTACATTCTTTGCAATCACTGCATAGCAGACTATAGACCTATGTCATGGCTGTTCGACTTCAAAACTAAAATGTTGACATATTTATATCATCTTATTTTCTATGCATTCTGTGATTATTGTTTTGTATTTAATAATGAGCATGTATACTTGTACATATATAAAAAACATAAATTATATTCTTCCAGTGTCTTATGCCCATCTTTTTTAAAAGTTGTCGTATTTGACCATGCTTCGTATTACAACCCATACACCATGTCTCATTAATAATGCATAACATGTTTGGAGATATTTTTATATTTTTCACTCTATCTCCGATCTATTTTAATACCAAATATGCTCTTAATGCACAACAATTTGGGTACTGCTGTTCTATGCCTAAAGACCTTTTAGCATATATGGCATGGCAGGAGAGGACAAATGTATCTTGCCTTCTCCTTATACACAGGTCTTGAGATTCTCATGTTGTTTTGTGCTCTGGCACTCCTTTTTTATTGTCCTATTAATCATAGTGTCATGTGCTATTATATCAAAACTATAACAGTGATATATCATACCGTAGTTGAGTCATGCCTTGGGACACTCTATTTTCAGCTTTTTGGCATGTTCTTTCCCACGTACTCTACCTTGTCCTATCGTTAGACAATTCATTGGACATCTTGCAACATTTATAGTATGAAGAATATAATGTAAATGAATTTTTTTTTGTAGTTAAACGTTATGGATTGGAGTTGGTGGATAAATTGAAGAATACAAGGGAATATATGGATGGAGTTGACACATACATTCAATTTGCTTCTGCTCACTTTGCTCCATCAACAAGATTAAGTGTCCTTGTTTGGAGTGTGTATGCCTCTTGAAGCATGAAAAGGAAATAGTAAGAACATTTGTTTCAATATGGAGTCATTAAAGACAAACAATTTTGGAACTTTCACGGGAGTAGTTTCTTCTTCCAAGCACATGTCTATGGATTTTACACGTACAACACTTCCAAAGTATGTTGGTCTGCATTTGATGTTGGACGATGTTATTGATGAGGAAAATTCGAAACATGCAGAAGTGAAGTCAATGGATGATAATAAAGGAGAATATGGTGAATTTCAACAGTTGTTGGCAGATGTTGAACGGCCTTTGTACCCTGGTTGCAAGACATTCAACAAGCTTTCATTTATAGTCAGATTGTTCAACATAAAATACAGAGGCACAATGAGCAACAAATCTTTGACATGCTTCTGAAGCTGTTGAAAGAGGCTTTTCCAGAAGGTGATGTGTTGCCAGCTACTTACTATGAATTGAAAAAAAATCATTGGTAAAGTGGGATATGACTATCACAAAATTGATGCATGTCCTAAGGATTGTATTTTGTACCGGAAAGAGTATGAGTCTTATGATCGTTGTCCTAAATGTAGAGAATGTAGATGAACGAAAGGAACTGAAAGAAGTGGTCATAATAAGAAGATTAAGGTTGCAAAGAAAGTTCTTCGGCATTTTTCATTAATTCCAAGATGCAAAGATTATACACTTGCAGTAAATCATCTGCACCATGTGTTGGCATAGTGATGAATGCCAAGAAGATGACATTCTAAGGCACCCAGCTGATTCCCCTTGTTGGAAAGCGTTAGATGTGATTGATGGTTTTGGTTTAGAACCTCGTAATATGCGCCTAGGCTTGGCAAGTGATGGTTTCAACCCCTTGGGATAATGAGTACGAGTCATAGTACATGTCCTGTGTTGTGACACCATACAACTTACCTCCGGTTGTGTATGAAGCCACAAAGTATTTTTTTGTCGCTACTTCATCCGGTCCTAAAGGTCTGGGAAATGATATGATGTCTACCTTCAGCCACTTATTGAAGAATCACAAATTCCTTGGCACGGAGTGAACAATTCGATGCTTATAAGGGTGAAATGTTTTCTATGCCTGCTGCACTACTTTGGACAATTAACGATTTTCCTGCATATGGGTATCTGTCTGGTTGGAGCACTAAAAGACGATTTGCTTGCCTACATGTAATCAAGATACACCATCATTATGGTTGAAAGGTAGTAAAAAATTCTGTTACACTAATCATCGTCGATGTTAGGTGTGGGTCATAAGTTTCATTCTATGAAACGAAGGTTTGATGGAAAAGAAGAAATGAGAGGCAGACCAAATGTGTTATCTGGGCTTGATATACTTAAGCAGTTACATCCACTTAAATTTACTTTTGGGAAAGTTCCAAATTTAAAGTGGGGGTGAGAAAAAAACGAAAGGAAGCTGCAACCATCATTATCCACTCTTGAGTGTCATACCAATTGGAAGAAGAAAAGCATTTTTTTTGACTTACCATATTGGAAGTCTTTACTATTAGACATTAATCTCGATGTCATGCATATCGAGAAAAATGTTTGTGATAGTATTATTGGAACTTTGTTAGATGTTGATGCTAAAACAAAAGATGTTTGAAAGCTCGACATGATCTCCAACATTGGGGTATAAGGGCCACTCTTATTCAACCTCAAACTCCGGATTCAAACAGATTGCTATTGCCACCTACCATGTCACTTTGAGCAAGATGGAGAAGGATACGATTGCAATGTTTTGAAAAGTGTGAAAGTTCCCGATGGCCGAAGAAGAGATTTACGGTGGTAATTCCAAAGAAGACAGAGAGGACACGCCGAAGAAGAAAATGGGGCCATATGCGATACCGATGCAAGAAATGCTAAAAGAAAACAATGAAAGAAGTCTATGATGGGGAGCCCGAGATGGACACACTAATTTTTCAAGAACATGTTGAGTGAGTATTTGTGTGTTTTTAGTTTTCTTAATATTTTTTCCTAGGCTAGCTGAGTCACCAATATAGTATGTCTGTTGTGTTTTAATTCTTTTAAACTTGCAGGTATTTATGGGATGTGATTCCATCAACAATTTTAGAGCGTTTTGAGATATTCGACAGTTGTGGTTTAAACTTTTATAGATTGACTTCTGATGGTTGTCAATAGAATTAAATCAATTGTACAGAAAAATTCTTTGCTGGA
>JACBKR010000224.1:0-41926 GCA_014218235.1 Colocasia esculenta
TGGCTCCACTCATGTCTGAGTGTGAAGGCTTACTCCCCCCGTATGGGCATCATCTACAAGGAAACAACCTCAATTAGGGCCATCAACAGTTCCTTGTTTCATCAAAATAAGCCCCTCTCTCTCAGCGAAGCCTTCATCGATCCTCAACTCCATAAATCCTATTCAAGAGATTTATGTTCAGTGGGCAGCTAGATATACAGCTTTCTTCTCTCTGAAGCAAGATCTGATAGATCAGAAGATCTCTATCCATCTCTCTTGGGATAGATTTCTCCATCGTGCCAGCTTCGAAAAAGCACTTACTTCAGATTCATTCTGGACCCAGATCAGTATAGCAGAATTTCTTAGATCAGCAACAGGCTTTGTACATTCAAAGGGCCACCATCCAGGGTCCCAACTTCTCAGTTGCTTCTGGGGTTTTCCAAGACGTTTGAAGACCTTGAGATCAAGGCATGGGCTGTCATCTCACCAGCCTGCCTCCTTGTTATCTCCCTTGTACGATACCTTTCTCATACTTAATACAATGATATCTCTCTTCTTTTTTGTCACAGCCTATCTTTTTGCTTATTGACAAAATGGGGAGAAAACTAAAGTTTATCTGAAAAAATGTTTAATTTTTGTATGATGTTTAGTATATTTTGTCATCATCAAAAGGGGGAATTGATGACCAAAAATCCCCATATATAATTCATTTATTTTTATATTAATTTTGATGATTACCAAAAGTACTAATGGATTACTTTAGCCTTGAGAACAGGAAATAAAAGAACAATGAAGTTTCAAGACAATCAGGTAAGTCTCATCTCACATTCTGTCCAAGTCTTGTATCGACTTCTTTGATAGCAGAATGATTTCCTCTTTGACCGGAAAATTCAAAAAACATCGATATCACAACGATTTCTTTAGAACCCGTAACGACTTGACTGTCGTAACGTTTCTTTAGACCTCGTACGATTTCCTTTAGAACCCGAACGACTTGACCGTCGTAACGATTTCTTTAGTCCTCATAACGATTTCTCTAGAACTCGCAACGACTCTCTAGCCGTACGATTTCTTTAGACCTCATAACGATTTCTTAAGAACTCGCAAACGACTCTCTAGCCGTAACGATTTCTTTTTAGACCTCGTAACGATTTCTTTAGAACTCGCAACGACTCTCTAGCCGTAACGATTTCTTTAGACCTCGTAACGATTTCTTTAGAACTCGCAACGAATCTCTAGCCGTAACGATTTCTTTAGACCTCGTACGATTTCTTTAGAACTCGCCAACGACTCTCTAGCCGTACCGATTTCTTTAGTTCTCGTAACGATTTCTTTGATTCTCATAACGATTTTGCTTTGTGCAACGATTTGTTAAGACTTCTTGTAACGATTTCTTTTGAAACTCGTAACGACTTGATAGTCATAACGATTTCTTTTACAGATCATAATGACTTTGATTGTTGTACGATTTCTTTAGAGTTCATAATGATTTCTTTTACAGTTCATAACACTTTCTATAACTCATAACGATTTGCTTTGTGCAACGATTTGTTAAGACTTCTTGTAACGATTTCTTTGAAACTCGAATGACTGATAGTCATACGATTTCTTTACAGATCATAACGACTTGATAACGTTCATAACGACTTGCTATACTCATAACGATTTATCATTATAATTTGATAATGCTCGGTATAACGATTTGTCTGTTATTGCATAACGATTTCATAAGTCATGAAGGCATCGGGATTGCTTTTATCGATTTTCTTGCTGTATCATATAAATGCTTTTTTATAGCATTGAAAAGTCAAAGTCATATCTTGTCTGTTGACTGCTACGCTTAATGCTCTCTGATCGTATCTCCCATGCATGCAGACAATATCTCCATTTCTATGCTACACTGTCTACGTACTTTTTAGACAGAAAGGAGCTTTACTATATATTTGCAATATATGTTCCATCTGTAACTAACAATCGACGGTAGTCCTAGCTGTCCCCTATTTATTGTTTATGCTGCAGATATCTAACAAGACTCATCTGTACAACGTTGGATACAGATACAATATTCTAAAAAATTTCTCTGGCGTGTACTAAAGGATAAAACTGACGATCAAAGCTTCCTTGGTGACCAGTCTAACGTACACCAGGATAATAGACAACGGACACTTCACGTTCAAATTTGAATCAGAAGTATAAATAAAAGACTCAAGACGAGAAGAAGATAACAAATAGAGAACAACGCTTGCAATTTAAAAAGAAGACTCCATCTCATCGGTCTTTAAGATTGAAAGAAGAGCGAAGCTTCCACTCCAACCTTGTTCTTAGCTCTTACTCTCAGTGATCAAAGGAGTTTTTATTTGTGAGAGCTTGTGTAGTCCTTGGAGAGAAACCTTGTTAAATCTCTTTCTCTCTCGGGCCTTGGTAGCTTCAGTTTGTAGCTGGTCAAGCTAGAGTCTGAGCCCTGTTCCCACACATTTTCTTCTTTAGTTGTGTTCCCTTCTGGACCGAAGGAAGACCTGGTGGTATCCAGGGTGGTTGTTTTTCCCTTCAGGTTGAAAAAAGACCAGTTGAGGCTGGGTGTAAGGATCCTTAAGGGGGTTGTACCCTTGGTAGTGAATCCTGAGTATTGCTCAGGGACTGGACGTAGGTCTCCTGTGGAGAGGAGTTCCGAACCAGGATAAAAATCCTTGTGTCTTGTGGATGTGCTTTGTGGATGTTTGTCTTATTTGCTCTTACTCTAACCTTGTTATTAGTTGTGCAATCCTTTCAGTAAATAGGTTTTTAATCAGAGATCGAAGTTTTAATAACCCATTCACCCCCCCCCCTCTGGGCTAGCTAGCTGGGCAACAGAGGCCAGTGTGTGGCCCACATTGTGAGTAGCAGTGCTTTCACAGGTTTCGGGCGTTGGGGCCGGCTGGTTGGCCTAAAACGAAGGTTTGTTCTCTGTCCCTGACCGCAGAGGGGATCGTCGCGTTCTCATCGCGACGCTGGGGACATCACGTTCTGGTTGCCACCATTTTGGCTCGTCGTCTGCATGCGCGCCACGTGTCGCGCGCAGGACGGTGTGCTGACGTCGACAGGCGATCGCGACGGGCAGCCACGTCGCGACCTAGTCGCGACGTAGCAATATGTCGTGTTCCCACGAGCTGTGTTTTTAAGAAACCCTGGCAGCACAGAGCTTTCACAAGCTCTACTCGGCCAGAGAGGTTTTGCTCTGGGGATTCTGGGCGATTCGAGCACATGGGCCTCGTTGGTCGTGTTCTTGCCGCGAGGATCGCGTGTGGAGCGGGAGGAACCCGGGTTATCGCCTGTTTTTATGTGTTCTTCATCAAAGTAGGGAGATTCTACCCTTTTTTTCTTCGTGGAATCGTTGTGTGTGGTCGTGTGGTGTGTTTACAGCTTTAAGAACCGTAGATGGCATGCTAGGACATCACAAAGAGCATGAAAAATGGATGAGAAACCATGTTTGGCAAGGTTTTTAGGGTTTTCTAGCGAGGGGACCCGGATAGGGTTTTTCGCCTGCGAAGGCGACAGTCTCCCCTGTCGCGATCAGATCGCGATAGGACGATACGTCATGTTCATATTTGGGATCACGACATGTCGAGGTCGCGACCTGATCGCGGCCCAGGCCCCTGTCGCGATCACAGCCGATGGTTGTATTTATATGTGTTTGTTTTGGTACGTGTCGTTATGGTTAACCGATGTGCGGTATGGTTATCCGATGAGCGTGGAATGGTTGGCGGTGCTTGGCACTTGTTGTGCTCCTTGGAATGCGGCTCACATGGTGAGCTGCAGACTCACATGGTTGTTAGTGTGCAACTAGTTTCAGTGACCCGTGTGTGTTCACGTGGTTTGTGTAGCGTGCACAAGATTCCATGTGCGTGGCAGGTAGTGTTACCCCTTCCGTGGTTACCTCTACAGTTGGAGCCCCAGGTTCCGAGGTGAGCCAGGCACGTGGGTGTGCTCGGGGTTTTTTCCGTACAGTGTTACCATCAGGGTCTTGTCGTCTTCCTGGACCCCCGCTCCCCAGGAGAGTTGTCATCCGACTGAGGAAAGGCGGCAGGGACACGACTTGTGAGAGTTTGTTGTTTAGTCGCTTGTACACACTCGTAGTTGGGGGATGGACACCAGTAGACGTACTGGACCCCAGCTAGTCCTATTTCCAGTGCTCACTTTAGGAGTTTAGGCCAGAGTCCCTAAAGGTGTCAGGCATGGCCTGCGGGTGTGACCTGGAGGTGTGGTGGTTTGGTTGGTTTCCACAGTTCTTGTTTTTTAGTGGAGCGGCAGCTGGACCTTTCGTCTGTGGCTGTGAAACTGAGAGGTAGACCTGTGTGTTTGTCCGAGTTGGTTGCTGGTGTCGCGAGCCAGGCTACGCGACCTGAGTTTGGCGTTTACCTACTTTAGCTTGTACAACTGTTTGGGTTTTTCGTTTATTTATTAACTTACATTCAAGGTCAACAAGCGGTAAGTAAATTATAGCTTTAATATATTGCTTTGTTAATTCTATAAATTGCTATAGCGTAGCTTCCTACTTAGTTACTTAGTTTGTGGTTTGCTTCGTTTCTTTGGGGGAGTTTCCCTACTGAGCCAGTGACTAGCGAGGCTCACCCCCCCCCCCCCCTACTCCTTTCAGGTGAGGGATAGCAGGAGGCTTCCCGTCCGTCTTCTAGTTACAGGCACACTGTAGCGGAGCAGGGTCTGCGCCACCACCAGCAGTGTAATTTTTTTTCTCTTGTGCACCTCGGTAATGCCCCAGGTTCTGTTGTACTGGTTTATGGTTTTAGTTGAGGAACTGGTTATGTAAATCTCATGTAAATATTTGTTGAATGGAAAGTGTTCTTCTTCATTTTCTTCCTTTATATTTCTACGACATGTGTGATGATATCCCTTGCGAAGCTTCGGCTCATTCGCGGGAGGTGGAGTCATTTCAGGCTCGTTATTAGGTTAACGGTTTGAACGATGTGGTCCGTCACAGGATCCATCCTCGAGATCAGCTTGACCTCGTGGGCAAGAAAGTAGTGCTTGAGTTTTTGGACTACCCCCACAAGTGCTCGCACAAGTTTTGTCCGCGGTGGTGTACTTGTATTCTATGGTGTTGAAGAGTCTAGAAAGATAGTATGCTGCCCTTTCTTTTCCAGATTCATCGTGTTGTGCAAGGACAGCACCTAGGGAGTCCTCAATGACTGAGAGATATAGGATTAGTGGTTTCTCGGGTACAGGAGGTTTCAAAACTGGAGGATTCAGAGATAACTCTTCAAATCATCGAAGGCTTCTCGGCACTTATCATTCCATTCGAACTTCGCCTCTCCTTTCAAGAGATCATAGAATGGGCGGCATCTTTGTGAATGTTGTGATATGAACCTTCTCATGAATTGCAGACGCCCAATTAAGCCTCTTAGTTGTGAGATTTTCTTTGGAGGTGCATTTCCGCAATGGTCTTGGCCTTGTTTGGATCGATCTCAATCCCCGCTTACTAACTATGAAGCCTAGAACTTTCCTGATGACACCCCGAACACGCACTTCTTCGGATTCATTCTCAGCTTGTACTCCAGTGACCTTTGCAACACCTTGGCGAGGATCTCGGGCTGTTCTCTTCTAGTTCTTGACTTCACCAAAATATCATCCATGCACACTTCTACATAGACATGCATCATATCGTGGAAGATAGCCATCATCGCCCTTTGATAGGTAGCCCCGGCATTCTTTAGCCCAATGGCATGACTACATAACAGTATTTCCCCAGGGCGTGGTGAAGGATGTTTTCTCTTGATCTTCAGGAGCTAGACGGATTTGGTTATAGCCTGAATATCCATCCATGAATGAGAGGGTCTCATACCCAGCAGTGTTATCAATCAGTACATCAATGTGAAAGCGGGAAGTCATCCTTTGGACATGCCTTATTTAGGTCCTGGAAGTCAATGCAGATTCTGACTTTTCCATCATTCTTCATGATGGGACTATATCGCCACCCAGTTCGGATAAAGCACTACCCTGATGAATCTAGCCTTATGGAGTTTGTCTACTTCGTCCTTCATCTTCAGGCCATAAGTGGGTGGAATCTTCTAAGTTTTTGCTTTATGGCCTTTGCCCCTTCTTTCAACACAAGTCGGTGCTCCACTAATGAGGGTCTAGGCCAGGCATGCCCTCATAAGACCAGGCAAATGTGTCTTTATACTCCCTCAGAATTTGCACCAGTTCCTCTTCTTCACTGGAGAGAGATTTGTGACGACCACCAGCAAACTGGCCCAATAACTGTGCTAGTTGGTAGACTTCTCAGGAAGGTCACCCATCCTGGGACTACTCCCAACTGAACACGCTTACTTCAGAGTTCTTTTCCAACTCGAGCTCTGAAAGACTAATCCAAGTTGTTGGTAGTCTACCGATTTAGTACATTTAACATATTCTTTTATGGGTTGTTACAATCTACCCCTCTTATATAAGCAACGTCCTCGTCGCTGCTCACATATAGCACACAATCAAACCCCAGCAGGTAGGATTCTAGAGGAGGTGGCTCCCACTATGTAGCACTTTGCACCATTATGGCCTCAAGAGGTGGCTCCCATAGCGTAGCACTTTGTCCTGTGTGGCACTTAGTTCCTGCACTTTCGGCTGGAAAGGCTCTGATACCATTTGTGACGACCCAACCAGCAACTGGCCCAACAACTGTGCTAGTTGGTAGACTTCTCAAGAAGATCACCCATCCTGGACTACTCTCAACTGAACACGCTTAACTTCAGAGTTCTTTTCCAACTCGAGCTCTGAAAATGACTAATCCAAGTTGTTGGTAGTCTACTGATTTAGTACATTTAACATATTCTTTTATGGGGTGTTACAATCTACCCCTCTTATATAAGCAACGTCCTCGTCGCTGCTCACATATAGCACACAATCAAACCCCAGGCAGGCAGGATTCTAGAGGTGGCCCCCACAGGCTCAGAGGTGGCTCCCACTATGTAGCAGTTTGCACCATTATGGCCTCAAGAGGTGGCTCCCATAGCGTAGCACTTTGTCCTGTGTGGCACTTAGTTCCTGCACTTTCGGCTGG
Organism: Colocasia esculenta; assembly: GCA_014218235.1. Lineage (NCBI taxonomy): Eukaryota > Viridiplantae > Streptophyta > Magnoliopsida > Alismatales > Araceae > Colocasia > Colocasia esculenta. Next base: position 7,025 of record JACBKR010000224.1, read on the forward strand.
GCAAGGCTCTGATACCATTTGTGACGACCCAACCAGCAAACTGGCCCAACAACTGTGCTAGTTGGTAGACTTCTCAGGAAGGTCACCCATCCTGGACTACTTCCAACTGAACACGCTTAACTTCAGAGTTCTTTTCCAACTCGAGCTCTGAAAATGACTAATCCAAGTTGTTGGTAGTCTACTGATTTAGTACATTTAACATATTCTTTTATGGGGTGTTACAATCTACCCCTCTTATATAAGCAAGTCCTCATCGCTGCTCACATATAGCACACAATCAAACCCCAGGCAGGCAGGATTCTAGAGGTGGCCCCCACAGGCTCAAGAGGTGGCTCCCACTATGTAGCACTTTGGTCATTATGGCCTTAAGAGGTGGCTCCCATAGCGTAGCACTTTGTCCTGTGTGGCACTTAGTTCTTGCACTTTCGGCTGGGCAAGGCTCTGATACCATTTGTGACGACCCAACCAGCAACTGGCCCAACAACCGTGCTAGTTGGTATACTTCCCAGGAAGGTCACCCATCTTGCGACTACTCCCAACTGAGCACGCTTAGCTTCAGAGTTCTTTTCCAACTCGAGCTCTGAAAATGACTATTCAAGTTGTTGGTAGTCTACTAATTTATTACATTTAACATATTCTTTTATGGGGTGTTACAAGGTTAGCTGAGATAATCACAATCTTGGGATCTTCTTCCGTTCCAGGTTGACTTCCTTAGTAGGTTCATCCACCACCGACGTAGGCTCATCAAATCTTCTTACACCACTAGCGTACATCTCAGCAGTGTCATCTACTTCGCTATCCTCTTCATCGATTGTGTCGCCCAGCTAGTAAGTCTAGAGGGGGGTGAATGAGATTCTTAAAATATTGAGTACCTTAAACTTATTCACAAAATAGTCACACAAAACACACTTCGATGGGTGTTAGAGTTTGTAAGAAAGATAGTAAACGCAAAGTAAACACACAGACAACAAAGGGAATTATCCTGGTTCGGACCTCCTCTCCACAGGAGTCCTACGTCCAATCCCTGAGCAACAACTCAGGCTTTCACTACCCAAGGGTACAGTCCCCTTATGGACCCTTACACACCCAGCCGTAACTGGTCTTCTCTTCACAACCCGAAGAGGAATTACAACACCCTGGATACCACCAGGTCTTCCTTCTACTCGAGGGAACACACACCCTGGAACCCCCAAGTCTTCCTTCAATACGAAGGGAACACTAGAACACAATAATGTGAAATGAGATCAAGCCCCTAAATCAAGCTTATACAATGCTAGATCTGAAGCTAAAACTGAGAGGGAAAGTTCTACAGTGAGGACACTCTCAGTTTTCAGAAGCTCTCAAGACTAACACAATGAATGCAGAGAGCTAAGAGCTAAACTATCAAAAGAGTGAGGCTTGGCTCTTTGAGATGCTCGCAGAAAAACTTGTGTAAGATTGTCGTTGGTATTCTCAATCTAAAAGCAATGTTCTTCTGGAGCTTCAGTCTTCTATATATATCTTCTATTTGAAATTTGAACGTTGAAGTGCCCATTGTCTCTAAGCTTTTGTTTACGTTGGACTGCATGGTCCTGTAGAGCTTCCCGTTCAACGGTCTTTAGCCTTCCATGCACAAAAAAAAAAAGATGATCTTCAGAGATATCCTTTGGCTTCTATTGTGTCCAACATTGTATGAGAAGTGCTATCAGAGACCTGCATGCATTAAATACTTAACAATAGACAGCTAGGCTGTCTCTTGTTGTCAGTCAACGTTAGATTGATTTTATATAGAAATAGAAGTTCCATTCTGTCTTTCTAAAAAGATGTTTACAGAATATGCATGGTAATGGAAGATATCGTTTACATGCACTGTGGAGATATGTTCAGTCATAATAAATGCATGGTTGTCAGAAAGATATACATGAAGACTTTGACTTTTAACGTTTTCAAAAATGAGCTCGAAAATCAAATCATTATTTTCACATGGAATCGTTATATGCATGACTTATGAAATTGTTGTGAGTGAATCGTTGTGCACTCATAAGTAAACTTATACACAAATCATTATATATTAATAACTAAATCATTGTATAGACAAATCGTTGTGACTCCATAAGCAAATTGTTATGCACAAGTCGTTATAATCAAATCGTTAAAGACAATGTGAATGAATCGTTGTTTGCTGTATCGAATCGTTACAGCGACCAAATGTTATGTAACTTGATGAATCGTTACAGTAATAGAGTCGTTATGTAACTTATCGAATCGTTACAAGGATCAAATCATTTTGAAACTTGATGAGTCGTTGTGACACTGAAATCGTTGTTCTCAATTATCAAATCGATGTGAGAGCAAATCGTTATTTTTTTTCTTAAGAAATCGATGTGATCACTTATCGAATCGTTATGGAAGCAAATCGTTATGAATACTTAGCAATCATTATGAAAGCAAATGTTATGAATACTTAGCAAATCGTTATGAAAGTAAATCGTTATGAATACTTAGCAATCATTATGAAAGCAAATCATTGCGATCACTTACCGAATCGTGTGAGGGCAAATCGTTGCGATCACTTAACGAATCATTGTGAGAGCAAATCGTTGCGATCACTTACCGAATCGTTGTGAGGGTAAATCGTTTGTGATCACTTAACGAATCGTTGTGAGATAGACTATAATAGAGTGGCAATGACTTATGAAATCGTTATAGAACCAAAATCAATGTGAATGAGGAAATCGTTATGATTTTAAGGAAATTGTTATAACAACTAGAGAGTCGATGTGTACTTAAAAATTTCATGCTTTGAACTTACATTGCTACAGAGTAAATAATGCTTACCCATTTAGCTTGTTATTCCTTGTTTCATTTCTGTGCTCAAATCTCATAGAAAATGTTTAGATTAAACTTTATATAGTTTGTAATCACCAAAATAAATATGTATTAATTTAAATTACATGGGGATAAGTTGATCATCAATCTCCCCCTTTTTGGTGATGACAAAACTTATCAATAAGCATAGATGAACTGAAATGAATCTAAATGAAATGCGGAAATATAAGAGATATGTTCAGAAGTACTTATTTTTCCCCCCTTTTTGTCATTAAGCAAAAAGATACAAGAGTGAGACAAAGAAGAGAGAAAAGAGGAGAGAACACCCTGATATTAGATAAGCTTGAGGGGGTACAGGGAGATAGAAAGCAGGAGACAAAAGAGAGGCATAATGAGAAATACTTCCAAGCCTATCTTCCTGCTGCTCAAAATACAACCTGAAAACCCCAGGAGCTAGAGAATAGGAGGGGCCCATGGTGGGAGTCATTCTTTTGTGATGAAGAACCAACTGTCATCAAGGAAGTCAGCATATCGATCACGTGACAAGGAAGTTTTAAAAAGGCTGATCTTCCCAAAACTAGCATATGCAAGAAAGATCCATAGAGGCAGGGTAGAAAATTGCTTCTGCTTCAGGTCTAGGCGCATGGCTACATAAACCTTGTATCTTTCAACCCAAGTTTGAAAGGATCATTAACAAGGTGAATAGAGTTCATGTCTAGAAATGTAGCAGCTGACAATGGAGGTTACCTTCCTGGCTGAGATTCATTTAGATCAGATAGTTGCTGAGCAGACAAGGGATAGAATCTAGCCCAATCTGCAGGAGAGAGTCTTTCACATTCTGACAAAAGAGGAGCAAGAATCTCTGCATGACATGACCCAAGTGATACTCTCTGAACAAAAAATCTGTTGAAGGTGACTACAGAACCTTTCTGCTCGTGGATTTTTCCATGACTCTAGCAAAACGCTCAAAAATAATTGAGCCTACAGAGGACTCCATGACTAGAGAATGAAGAGGGGGAAGAAACACAGAGTTAGACACCTGGAGGGAGGCAAAATCAACTTGAATAGCTTCAGTGTGAGCTGCAGCTGATCCAAGTGCTTGAATGTCCTGCTTGAACTGACCCAACTGGATTTCAGGGAGGTGATTGATATATGATAATTGTTGAACGTTGGTAATGCCTGATCATTTTAATTTCCTTCTGAATAAAAGGTGCCCAGGTATCCTTGTGAAGGATCTGGAACACTCAGTTAAGGTCAAGGAGTGATCCTGGAGGAAATCTAGTTGATTTGGCAAGAAGAAACTTATTGTAGAGAGCTTTATGACTCCGAGCCCACTGCTCTTCGGTTTTGGCTTCGGCCATAGAGAAGATTTTGGATTTTTCGGATTTAGAGATGGAAGTGTAAGGCAAAATGACATTGAGATGGTCAGTAAGGTTGAGATGAGGAAGGTTGATGATGGTAGCAAAAGCAACCTTCTGAAGGAATTCTCTGTAGAGTGGTTTATTTTTGTTGTCCACTGTTAGAGAAACCACAGAGGTGGATAGCAAGGATCAGAAGAAATAGAAGAAGTGGAGGTTATTTTTCTTTTCTTAGGAGTAGGGATAGAAGAGCCTGTCCTATAGACATGATGACATTCTTTCAAGACTGATTTAAGGATAGCTTCCTCAAATTCATCTTTAATTTTCCGGAGAAAGAGGCCATCAACTTGAGCACTTTCCGGAATGATAGTAATGAAGGAAGGTGGAGCAGAGGGATGAAGAAGGAATGAGAGGTAGAAACGGTATGTCAGCTGGTCCAGAAGAGGAGGGACCAGAGGATGAGGAGGCTCCATCTGATGATGAAGCTGAAGGGACCTCAACGAAAGGAGGAGGGGAGGAATAAAAGTTGTAGAGGAAGAAGATGAAGAGGTGTGTGAAGGAAATGGAGTAGGAGAAGAGATGGCTCTAGGTAGTGGTTGTTTGAAGGGTGAGGGCTGGTGGTGTTGTGGAGGAGGAAGGTGGAGAGAGAGGGGCTGGTGTCTAAATGGGTGAAGAAGCTGGGGGCGCTACGTCTTCTTCTGCTTGATGCAGCTCAGACTCAGACTCCACTGGCCCGGATGGCCTGACTCTTCTTCTGGTGGCCCTGAAGGCTAGACTCTACTGCAGGCACTGGATCAACAATAGCTGGCCCTGATGGCCCTGTTGGATCTTCAGACAGCTTAGCAACACTTGGAATCTCAACATGCACATCTTCAACAATCAATGGCCCTAATGCCGCTCAACCTCATTCTGCTGCTCTGATTTTCAGGCTCGGATGGCCTTTCTTCCTCTTGAATTGGCCTGATGGCTGGACTTCAACAACTTCATCAACTACTTCCACTGCTACTGATTCCTTTTCAATGATCTGTGGCTCGGATGGCTCTGAAGATGCCTCTGGAATCTGCCTGATGGCTTAGCACTACTAACTGGTTCAGCAGGTGAGTGAGCTGGAGGGGCAGAGGTGGATTGCTCCCTCGAAGATATAAGCTTCTTGACATTGTCAAATCACCTTTCATCCATCTGCATAATTGCTTGAACATTCTAAAATCATCTCTCAAGTTGTGTACCTCAGTGGACAAGGCTCCAATCTCGCTTGCTGCTGAGGTCTGGCTGATAATGATAGACTAAATGTCAGACTTCAAAGATGTGAGAGACTTGCCTTGCTCATTCAGCCTTTTAATAATGGGTTTCAAATTTGCCTTCAGCTGCTTCTTCTTTGGCCTCTTATGTGCAATTCTCTTCCTTTTGCTGCTTGCCCTTTCACTGGGCTCCACAGATTCAACATTCTTTTCAATATTCATGGGGACACTCTCAGTGTGCTCCCCTAAGGAGCTACTTCCTTCTCAACTCCTTGCTCCCCCTGAATGGGAGCATCATCTACTTGAATATATTCATGAGCATCCTCTGCTCCCCCTGACTGGGAGCTTCCTCCAGATTATCTCATCAGTGTGGCCTGATGCCACAGCTGTTGTTGCTTGATCATTACTATTACTGGCTCTCCTAGATTGCTTTGGATGGAGTCCAGTACATCCTGAGTACTGAGGCGACTCGGAAGGGGAGGAATGTAACGTCGCGCGTTTTTGGATCTTTGTGAATCCTCGGTTTAGCGTATGGGGTGGTCACACCTTGACCAATGCGACTTGTGTTGTGTGTTTTTAATGGATCCTTGCCGGAGTTGGTTATGGATCTGTGTTGGTGTTCAGCGCTGGACATCAACAGTGGGTTGGCGTCCAGGTTTGTGACATCTACTGTGTGTTGGCGGCAATGTGTTGCCGTTAACATGTCTTGGCGTCCATCGATGTGGACGTCTATCGTTCGTTCTAGTGGGTTCTATTGCAAGAACTTGGCGGCGAGCAATGTGGACGCCTAGTTGTAACGGTTTGGTTAATGGCGCAGAGGTTGACGTTAACCTGAGGCGCCTGTGTTTTTAGGGGCAACCCGAGCCTTCTTCTTTCCCCACCTTCTCCCCTCCTTTTCCCCCACCTGTACCCTTGTGCCTCTTCACTACTTCCGGCGGTCGACGGGAGCACGTGGAAGGCCGTGATGCGCGCAGCAGCGGCAGATCAGCGGGGAATGATGGACTAGAGGGCGGTATCACAGGAAGCTCCTGGGGTTTCGGCGCGATTTGAGGTTCTTTTGGAGTTTATTTGCGTTTTAGAGGTAGGGACTGGATCCTTGATTTCTTTTGTTTGACTTGTCATGCTCCGTTAGCATAGATTGCTTGTTAATCGTGTTTTTGGGAAAAAGGTTACCATGCAGGAGATTGGGTGGTTGATCAATCCAAGTGTTAGATCTTGCTTTTCCGGTTTGATTATAGTATATATATGTAAGGGAAAGTGTTCCCCTCATTTTTCGTTGTTTATAGGGCTAGATTGCCGTGTGATTGGCCTGGGGTCGTTCTGTGCGTCCTGTGTGTGTTGAGTACTGAAGATCTCGACGTCAACATTGGTTGACGCTGAGTTCTTCGTGGGAGATTAACAGCTATGTTTCTAGCCATGATTTTGAGTAAACGGCCAGGGTGGCCGCTTACTTAGTATTGACGGCAAGAAATACTGTCGTCTATATCCTATGGACGGCAATCGATGTTGCTGCCAACCTGTGCATGTATCAGCATAGTGTGTTTCACGACGTTCTTGTTGCAAGTATTGCGATGCAATGTGTTTATCGATACTGAGTGGTGCAATAACACTTGTGGTGCTCCTAGAGCACAGGGCTTTTGAGGCCAGCTTACCGGCTATGTAGTTTACTAGTTCTTTACGTGTGTGCGTGGGATTCACTACATCCTAGCGCACAAGATTTATGTGAAATGTTACGGGTTTTGATGTCGTGCATGTGGTTGTGTGTGCATGGCATATCGTATGTTATTGTGCTTATTGTATCTTAATTATTATGATTAGTTGTGGTATTGTGGCGATGAGGTTCACATCTGAACCTAGCCTCGATCCTTTAGAATCTTTTGTAGATTCTTCTGGATGAATGATTAGTAAAGTTTAAGTATGGTTATTATGTGAATATTGTGTACTGTGTTTAGTGTGACCTTCACTGTCACTTTGTGACCGATGACAGGCCATGGTGTTATCATTAATATGGTTTATATGCGTGATTGTGTAGGTTAGCTTGTAAGTCACAGGTGACCGGAACAAGCTATTCCTAACATATGTACCATGATCGGTAACAGTAAGTGTTTGTGAACATATCGTAGTTTGAGCTTGCGAGTGTGGTGGTCCGGCGCCTATTCCGGAATGCCTCTCTAGTCGGGTACCCAGGTTCTTTGTGAGCCAGGCAAGTGTGTTTGTTGTGCTCAGGGTTTGTCCCAGTACAGTGTGGTACCGTCGAGGTCTGTGTCGTCTTCCTGGACACCCTCACTCCTGTGTTTGAGTTGTACGTCGGCTGAGGGAAAGACGACAGTAGGGCGGCTTGTGTTTGTGGGTGTGCAGTCTTGTAGCGCGCTCGTAGTTGGGGGTACAGGAACCAGTAGTCGACACTGGTCCCCAGCTAGTCCTATTTTCTAGTGCCTCACTTTAGGGTGCTCCGGCCAGAGACCCTAGAGGTGCCAGGCATGGACCTGCAGCTGTGTGTCTGTAGGTGTGGTGTTGGTTGGTCTCCACAGTTGTTTGACTTGTTCTCGTGGAGCGGCAGTTGGACCTTTCGTCCGTGACTGCGAGACTGAGAGGTTGTTCTTGTGTTGTGTTGTCCGGGTTGGATACTGGCCTGATCAGCCAGTAGTCTGTTCCCGTGTGGTGGCGTCGTTCCTTTCCGACTCGTGCTTTGCTACTCGTCATGGTTTGTGAGTTTGTGACTCATAGTCGAGGTTTGACTCGTTCGAGGTGTGCCCTGGTGTTGGCACAGTTGTGACTACGGTTGTGGCTTGTGGTGTGCCCGAGTGGTGGCACAGTTTTGGTTATGGTTGGTGAGTGTTGACTCACCAAATGTGGTTTAGCTCGCTATGGTGTGCCCTGTTACGGCACTGGTTTACTTGTGGTTTCCGTGCTGGTACCTTGTGGTAATAGGTACCTGTACACTTGGGGGGTAATGGTTGGTGGTGGAACTGTGTTTCGTGGAGGTCGTGAGGTGTGACCTTCCACTCAATGTGCTTTACCTTTCTCGAGTAAGCTTCCGTGTATGGTTCATGTATGAGGATTGGCCGTTGTAGCCAACTCTGCTACTGTGTGTGGCTTTCGACATATTGTGGTTTGGGTATAAAGGGCCAGCTTTTGGTTAGCAGTCTTGTTACCCACGTACTTGAGATTTGCCTGTGAAGCTTATAGCCTAGGCAGTGATTTGCTTGTGTGGCTTATAGCTTAAATGATTGGTTGAGACTATGGTTTGCCTATGAGGCTTGAGGCCTAGGCGTTACTGTTGTTAAGCGGACTAGTGGTGTGGAGCTAGTCCTGTTGCTCCCGAAGTTGTGAATAGCTAATGTGTTTATATTTAATTGTAGTTTAAATACAATTGTTGTGAGCATGAAATGGTTTGGTTATATGTGTGGCCAGTGAGACCCATTGAGGTTGAGGTCTCTTCTGTTGGTTGTTGTGGTCCTTAGTGGTCCCTACTGAGCCTGTGACTTGTTGAGGCTCACTCCCCTACAGTTCTTTTCAGGCTTGCCGAGTGTTTGGCTTGCAGCGGCGTTGTGTCAGACTTGTACCACCAGCAGTTGTGTAGTAGTTAGTGTTGTGTGAGCTTGTGCTCCCTCGGGGTATGCCCCAGGTAGTTGTACTTTTAATTGGACATGTAATAATGTAATGGGACAGTTGTAAATTGTTATATGCAGGTATGAGCACATGTACTTCTTGTGTCTTATACTGTGTAGTTGTCTTTTATATTCTTACTGGACACTTGTGTGAGCTATCCCTTGCGAGACTTCGGTCCGTTCGCGGGAGGCGGATCTGGATATGGAGCCTTAATGGGCATAAATATCTAGGGCCGTCACAGTTGGTATCAGAGCATGGTCCAGTTAGATATGAAAAGACATTGAAGTTACAATGTCCAATACATGGATTAATGTCCACTGCTGGTAGTAAGTCTGTGGTTTTATGTGTTAAAAGTATTTTTATGTGAGCTTTGGCACGTAAACCGTGTGTTTCTGTTTGTTAAATTAGCAGTTGTGAGCAGTTGTTGAGCCATAGCGTGGTTAGTGGTATAAGTTGTGTGGTTGCACCAGTGTGCCAGGGTGCAGTTGAAATTTTGTGTTTAAAAGTTTTCAGTGGCAGATATTAAAGGAATCAGTGGAGTTAGTTATGTTGGTTAGCAAAAGTAAAAGGCAATTTCAGAAAGATATTTGCAAATGGTGCTCTAGTAAAGAATAAGGTTAACAGAGACAGGTATAATATGAGGTGTCAGTGTGACAGATCAACAGAATGTTACCAGCAAAGAATAGTGTGTGTGTGTGATAAGTTGCAGAAGAGGACCTTGGCAGAGGTATTGTTGTGTTTGAGATTTGTGTTAATAGGATTTGAGAAGCGGCTTGAGTAATAATGTGATTAGAGCTTTGGCAACTTGAGAATGATTAAATGAGGCAGATTGGTTTCAGATGAAGTACGGGTACATAGAGGAATAGAGAATTGTGACAGTCCGATAAGGATAAGGGTGTCTTGACAATTAGAGAGTTGAGCAGAGGTGGTTAGTTAAGTAAAAAAGGGTAAAGAAAGATCACTGTATAGTTAGACTTTTCTGAGCACAAAAAAAATACGGCCTAGCAAGTGGCAGTTTATGAGAATTATATAGAGTCGGATGCAGTGTTACAGATAAGGTTACTGTTGTTTAATAACTGAGTATAATTCGAGAAGAGAAGAGGTGAAGTTTGTGTTTAAAAGAGATTGAGGCTGTACGGAATAAAATAAGAATTATGTGAATCAGAATAGAAAGAAGCGGATTAATTAAGAAACAGTTAAGTGGTGCCAGGTTAAGTGAAATAGAGAATCAGGCGGAGTAGGCTATTGTTTAACGAGATTGGCTCCAGACTATGGCCTTGGCAGTTGTGAATAAAGAATACTTGTGTGACAACAGCAATAGCGGTATGAGTGGTACAGGATGAACAGCTAGGCAGCACAATAATTGAGAAGAATGTTTACAGAAGATATTATGTTAATACAGTTGGCAGATTATTAATCTGGAAAAAGAAAGAGTATGATAGATTGTGAAACAGATATAACTGAAAGATCGAGAAAGTGATCAATAAGAGTTTGCATGGCTAAATAGAAATTGAAAGTGGCAAGTACAAAACGGAGAGAATGTAATCAGTTAAACAGTGAATGGCTTAAAGTCAGATGGCACCGATTGAAATAAAGTTTAATGCATGTAAAGTTAGCTGAGCAGTTTAATTCTTCCCTAAAAAGAAAGTGTTACAGTAATGAAAGCAGATGTTTGAGAAATGATGGAAATAATGTGGTTAGTCAGCTAGAGAATGTAAATTGAAGTTAAAAAGGAATATGAAAAATAAAAATGTTAGTAATGTAATGGTATGGTAGAATTCGGATTTTTAAAAGGTGTGGTACAATTAGAATTGAAGTATTGAAAAAAGTAGTTTGGAAATTTTGATATTGTTTCCAATATTGATTGAGCAAGTAAAGCAATCTGTAATGAATATAGCCGGAATCAAAGCAATTATGAAAGTGTGCAGCAATTGTGAATAGTAGAAGCAGAATGTATGAAATATTCTGTCAGATATTCAGCAGGATCAGAGTAGCGCAGCGGAAGCGTGGTGGGTCTACAACCCACAGATCAGAAAACTGAAAATATGAGAATGGATAAAATAAGGTAGTAGTTAATAATGATAAGCAGGATAATGGCTAGCAATGACAAAGTGAGTAATGGAATGGCATTAAGAAATTGAGAAATTAAGCAAGGTTAGCACGAAAGAACATCCAAAGGTAGTGGAATAAAATGAAAGGATTTGAGCAGAAAGAAATGGCCGGAAAGAAATGTTGCAAACACAGCCCAGAAAATGTGAAAGTAGGTTCAGTCCAAGGAGATAAAGTGCCATTGGCAAGGTAGAATCGCCTACAATTGAAAGGTAAGGAAAGACAATGGAATCGATAAAACAGAATAATTGTGAAATGAATTGAAAGAAAAGAAAAGAGCAAAGCAAGGATGGAATTGGATAGATGAGTCAGTTAGCGCAGATGAATTGAAAGGCTGATACAGAGAAAGAGTATCCTTCTTGTTCTGTCACGGTTTGTGTTTTTTTAGGTGATAGTCCGGCATGCCGTGGTTTATGTTGAATGTCGAGGACGACATTTCTTTTTAGGTGATAGTAATGTAACGTCGCGTTTTTCGGATCTTCGTGGATCCTCGGATTTCGGACCTTGACCAGTGCGACTTGTGTTGTGTGTTTCTTAGTGGATCCTTACCAGGGTTGGTTATGGATTGTGTTGGTGTTCAGTGCGCTGGACATCAACAGTGGGTTGGCGTCCAGGTTTGTGACGTCTACTGTGTGTTGGCGGCAATGGTGTTGCCGTTAACATGTTCTTGGCGTCCATCGATGTGGACGTCTATCGTTCGTTCTAGTGGGTTCTATTGCATGAACTGGCGGCGAGCAATGTGGACGCCTAGTTGTGACGGTTTGGTTAACGGCGCAGAGGTTGACGTTAACCTGAGGCGCCTGTGTTTTTAGGGGCAACCCGAGCCTTCTTCTTTCCCCACCTTCTCCCCCTTTCCCCCACCTGTACCCTTGTGCCTCTTCACTACTTCCGGCGGTCGACGGGAGCACGTGGAAGGCCGTGATGCGCGCAGCAGCGGCAGATCAGGCGGGGAATGACGGACTGGAGGGCGGTATTCGCGGGAAGCTCCTGGGGTTTCGGCGCGATTTGAGGTTCTTAGGAGTTTATTTGCGTTTCAGAGGTAGGGACTGGATCCCTTGATTTCTCCTGTTTGACTTGTCATGCTCTGTTAGCATAGATTGCTTGTTAATCGTGTTTTCGGAAAAAGGTTTACCATGCCGGGAGATTGGGTGGTTTGATCAATCCAAGTGTTGGATCTTGCTTTTCCGGTTTGATTATAGTATATAGATGTAAGGGAAAGTGTTCCCCTCGTTTTCTGTTGTTTATAGGGCTAGATTGCCCGTGTGATCGGCCTGGGGCCGTTTTGTGCGTCCTGTGTGTGTTGAGTACTGAAGATCTCGACGTCAACATTGGTTGACGCTGAGTTCTTCGTGGGAGATTAACGGCTAGGTTCTAGCCGTTGATTTTGAGTAAACGGCCAGGTGGTGGCCGCTTACTTAGTATTGACGGCAAGAAATATTGTCGTCTATATCCTATGGACGGCAATCGATGTTGCCGCCAACCTGTGCATGTATCAGCATAGTGTGTTTCACGACGTTCTTGTTGCAAGTATTGCGATGCAATGTGTTTATCGATACTGAGCGGTGCATTAACACCTGTGGTGCTCCTAGAGCACAGGGCTTTTGAGGCCAGCTTACCGGCTATGTAGTTTACTAGTTCTTTACGTGTGTGCGTGGGATTCACTACATCCTAGCGCACAAGATTTATGTGAAATATTACGGGGTTTTGATGTCGTGCATGTGGTTTGTGTGTGCATGGCATATCGTACGTTATTGTGCTTATTGTATCTTAATTATTATGATTAGTTCGTGGTATTGTGGCGATGAGGTTCACATCTGAACCTAGCCTCGATCCTTTAGAATCTTTTGTAGATTCTTCTGGATGAATGATTAGTAAAGTTTAAGTATGGTTATTATGTGAATATTGTGTACTGTGTTTAGTGTGACCTTCACTGTCACTTTGTGACCGATGACAGGCCATGGTGTTATCATATGGTTTATATGCGTGATTGTGTAGGTTAGCTTGTAAGTCACAGGGTGACCGGAACAAGCTATTCCTAACATATGTACCGTGATCGGTAACAGAAAGTGTTTGTGAACATATCGTAGTTGAGCTTGCCGAGTGTGGTGGTCCGGCGCCTATTCCGGAATGCCTCTCTAGTCGGGTACCCCAGGTTCTTTGTGAGCCAGGCACGTGTGTTTGTTGTGCTCGGGGTTGTCCCGGTACAGTGTGGTACCGTCGAGGTCTGTGTCTTCCTGGACACCCTCACTCCTGTGTTTGAGTTGTACGTCCGGCTGAGGGAAGACGACAGTAGGGCAGCGGCTTGTGTTTGTGGGTGTGCAGTCGCTTGTAGCGCGCTCGTAGTTGGGGATACGGACACCAGTAGTCGACACTGGTCCCCAGCTAGTCCTGTTTTCCAGTGCCTCACTTTAGGGTGCTCCGGCAGAGACCCTAGAGGTGCCAGGCATGGACCTGCAGCTGTGTGTCTGCAGGTGTGGTTTGGTTGGTCTCCACAGTTGTTTGACTTGTTCTCATGGAGCGGCAGTTGGACCTTTCGTCCGTGACTGTGAGACTGAGAGGTTGTTGTGTGTGTTGTGTTGTCTGGGTTGGATACTGGCCTGATCAGCCAGTAGTCCGTTCCCGTTTGGTGGCGTCGTTCCTTCCGACTCGTGCTTTGCTACTCGTCATGGTTCGTGAGTTTGTGACTCATAGTCGAGGTTTGACTCGTTCGAGGTGTGCCTGGTGTTGGCACAGTTGTGACTACGGTTGTGGCTTGTGGTGTGCCCGAGTGGTGGCACAGTTTTGGTTATGGTTGGTGAGTGTTGACTCACCAAATGTGGTTTAGCTCTCTATGGTGTGCTGTTACGGCACGGTTTACTTGTGGTTTCCGTGTTGGTACCTTGTGGTAATAGGTACATACCCTGTGTGGTAATGGTTGTGTGGTGGAACTGTGTGTTCATGGAGGTTCTGAGGTGTGACTTTCACTCAATGTGCTTTACCTTTCTCGAGTAAGCTTCCGTGTATGGTTTTCGTGTATGAAGGATTGGCCGTTGTAACCAACTCTGCTATTCTGTGTGTGGCTTCTAACATATATAGTTTGGGTATAAAGGGCCAGCTTTTGGTTAGCAGTCTTGTTACCCACGTACTTGAGATTTGCCTGTGAAGCTTATAGCCTAGGCAGTGATTTGCTTGTGCGGCTTATAGCTTAAATGATTGGTTGAGACTATGGTTTGCCTATGAGGCTTGAGGCCTAGGCATTACTATTGTTGAGCGGATTAGTGGTGTGGAGCTAGTCTTGTTGCTCCGAAGTTGTGAATAGATAATGTGTTTATATTTAATTGCAGTTTAAATACAATTGTTGTGAGCATGAAATGGTTTGGTTATATGCGTGGCCAGTGAGACCCATTGAGGTTGAGGTGTCTTCTAAGTTGTTGTGGTCCTTAGGTGGTCCCTACTGAGCCTGTGACTTATTGAGGCTCACTCCCCTACAGTTCTTTTCAGGCTTGCCGAGTGTTTGGCTTGCAGAGGCGTTGTGTCAGACTTGTACCACCAGCAGTTGTGTAGTAGTTAGTGTTATGTGAGCATATGCTCCCTTGGGGTATGCCCCAGGTATTGTAGTTCTTAATTGGACATGTAATAATTAATGGGACTGTTGTAAATGTTGTATGCAGGTATGACCACATGTACTTTCTTGTGTCTTATACTGTGTAGTTGTCTTTTATATTCTTATGGACACTTGTGTGAGCTATCCCTTGCGAGACTTCAGTCCGTTCGCGGGAGGCATCTAGATATGGAGCCTTAATGGGCATAAATATCCAGGGCCGTCACAGGAACAATCTCTGAATATTGCCCAACGGGCTCAATCTGCTCAGGCAAGAGATCCACATTCTGATGGCTACTGCATTGACCTGAAACATCTGCTGCTGCTTCTGGGTCCTCCTCAAGTGATGGAATCTGTTCCTACTGATCTGGAATACTTGGAACTACTGCTCTATTTCCTGTTGGTACTGCTGCTGGTACATCTACTTCTCCTACCTCTTCCTGGACTTCTTGGGCTTCGCCAATAATGGCCTCACCTCAGCCACAGAGGTCTTTGACCATACACCATACAACTGAAAATCCGTTTTTCCTTAAGTTTCTGCTGCGGATAGCCAGCCCCATCTTTTCAGAAACATCTCCTACCACACTGATGCCATAATGCTGAAAACTTTTGGTCAGGAGATGGGCATAGGGTAGAGATACATTCAGCTTACTCTTTGATCCACCTGTGCACTTGCAATTTTCATCCTTTCCAATATTACTTCTGCCATGTTGATACTTTGATTCTGGATAGCTAGAACATCAGGTCGGAGTCCGCCTTGGTGCAAGTGGAGAAGGTGGCACCGCTCGGGACTACTATTGACATACATGAAATGCAATAGGCGATTAAATGCACTCAACTGATTGATATCTAGTTTACCATCCTTCAATCTATATTCGGGACCAACAATCCTAATCCTTCGCCTGGATATCCACCGTGTGAACTCCACTGCATCTAGAGGTAGTCACACCAAGAGTGATGCCAATAGATCTCGTGTGACCCTAATCTGAGTTCCCTTGACCATGGAAGTCAAGGTCCCGTCTTCCTCTGTCCTCAGATATACATAGAAAGCTTTTACAAGGTCTGGATAACTTACTTCCGATAGGGTGGCAATCTTTGTCCACTTCAATCTGTCCATAGCTGCGACAATACTGCCCATTCAGTTCTTCTGCAAGTCAGCCACATCCACTGCTTTGTGTCCGCAAAGTTTGGTCATTACTGAAGCAAATCTTTTGCTACTCGGCAGTAAGAAATGCAGTTCCGTAGCCCCGACGCTGTCGGAAACACCAGAAGAGGCCATGGTTTTGGATGGAAAGAGTTTTTGGAGGACTGGAAAGAGAAATGGAATAGAACCTCAAGAAATTCAAGCAGGAAGCAGTTGGAAGCTTAAATCTCAGGGGTCGATGCCGAAGTCGATAGGGTATGCCTCAGGCAGAAGGAAGAAGATGATGAAGGGATGCGAATCTTTGCCGCACAGATTTCGAAAAGAAAAAAAATTAAAAGGAATGACCTGAGAATTTGGAGGCACCATGATGGCAGAAAACGACAAAATGACTAGTTCGATAGGAATAAACTCTTATAAAATAACGAACCGTCAAGACAAACTTAAAAGGATAGGCAATAATTGGAATTTTGCTAAATTTTAGGAGGAAAAATAATTTAAATTCTGAAAATAATATTTTGATTTTAAACAAGAATTCTTTCACAATTTACACATGCCTAATTCCCTTCTAAGAGAAGTAAATCTCTCTTCGGGTAAGGCCTTTGTGAAGATATCTGCTAACTGATTGTTTGTATCAATAAATGAAATATCAATGTTGCATTTGCTACATGATCACGAATGAAATGATATCTAACCTCAATGTGTTTAGTCCTTGAGTGCTGTACTGGAATCTTGGTTAGATTTATAGCACTGGTGTTATCGCATAACAATGGAATTGTCTTGATATGTAACCATAATCATCAAGTTGTTGCTTGATCCATAGGAGTTGTGTACAACAACTTCCAGCAGCTACGTACTAGCTTCAACTATTGACAGAGCCACTGAATTTTGTTTCTTTGAGGACCATGATATCAGACAACCTACAAGAATTGATAACAACCATTGGTGCTTTTTCTGTCTATTTTGCATCCAGCGTAGTCAGCATCAGAGTATCCTACCAAATTAATTTGACATGATTTTAGATACCATAAACCTAAGTCATAGGTTCTAACTAAGTATCTAAATATTCTTTTGACATTAATTAAATGGGACTCTTTAGGATCTGCCTGATACCTAGCGCACATACATGCACTAAACAATATATTAGGTCTACTAGTAGTTAAGTACAGTAAAGATCCTATCATACCTCTGTAATTTTTTGATCTACTTTCTTACCATCCTTATCACTGTCCAATCTTGTTGAGGTACTCATTGGTGTGGACAGTGGTTGGCGCTTGCAAATCCAAACTTCTTTAAGAGATCCTTGGTATTTTGGCTTGATAGATGTGGGTGCCATCTTTTCCTTACTTGATTTGCAATCCAAGGAGTAGTTAAGCTCCCCCATCATACTCATCTCGAATTCTCCTTGCATAACTTCTCAAATACTTGCAAAGAGATTCATCAGTAGAACCAAATATTATATCATCAACATATATTTGAACAAGCAAAATATGTTTGACCTTAGGTTTGACAATAATGTACTGTCTACTTGACCTCTAGTGAAACCATGATCTAATACATACCATGCTCTCGGTGCTGTTTTAATCCATATAGTGCTTTGTGCAATTTAAATACATGATTTGGAAAATCAATGTCATCAAAACCTAGAGGTTGTTCCACATAAACCTCCTATTTTATGAAACCGTTTAGAAGGCAGACTTTACATCCATTTGAAATAATTTTATATCTAATGCAGATGCATATGTAAGTAATATTCTAATAGCCTCAAGTCTAGCTACTAATACATAGGTTTCATCGAAATCTATGCCTTCCTCTTGGGAATAGCCTTGAGCTACCAATCGGACCTTGTTTCTTATGATCACACTAGCTTCATCCAATTTATTTCTGAACACCCATTTGGTGCCAATCACTAGATGATCTGATGGTCTAGGAACAAGTGACCATACCTGGTTTCTCTTGAACTGATTCAGTTCATCTTGCGTGGCTAAAATCTAAGATTCATCAGTGATAGCTTCATTGACTGTCCTAGGCTCTATTTGAGAAACAAAAACTAAATAATCACATGGAATTATGTTACCTCTTGTTCTTACCCCGACAGATGGATCACCAATAATGTTTTCAGGAGGGTGATCTCTCTTGTATCTCCATTCCTTTGGAAGATTCTCATGTACTATGTCCTTTTGTTGCAGGTCTTCTAGAGGTGGATCTTCCTTGTCCTCAATTGATGAGTTCTTTAGCTTCTTGGACAATTCATCTGCAACATCATTATCACTATCTTCTTCCTTTCTCAAGGAAAGGTTAGTTCATCAAGATAATGTGTACTGATTGCTCAATTAATAAAGTACGCTTATTAAATACCCTATAGCCTTTAGGTTTAGATGCATACCCCATGAAGTGCCTTCATCTGATTTTGCATCTAACTTACCAATGTCTCTTTTGCCGTTGTTGTGGATGAAACATGGACATCCGAATGTCCTGAAGTGACTGATCTTCGGCTTCTTTCCCTTGTACAATTCATATGTTGTTTTCTTTAGAATCGGCCTGATCATCACCCGGTTGATTATGTAACAAGCTGTGTTAACTGCTTCAGCCCAAAAGTACCTTGGCAGATCATATTCTGACAACATCGTTCTTGCCATATCCAGTAGGGTTCTGTTCTTTCTCTCAGCAACTCCATTCTGCTGTGGTGTTCTTGGTGCTGAGAAATTGTGCTCTATCCCTTTGTCATCACAGAATTTGCCAAATTTTTCATTCTGGAACTCTCCTCCATGATCTGACCGGATTCCAACAATGCAGTACTTCTTATCTTTCTGAACCTTTTTACTGAAACTTACAAAGCTTTCAAATGTATCATCTTTGTGTTCCAGAAAGGATACCCATGTGAATCTTGAATAGTCATCTACTATAACGAATCCAAAATTCTTTCCTCCAAGACTTGTGGTCCTCATTGGCCCAAATAAATCCATATGAAGGAGTTCTAAGGGTTTAGAGGTTGTTACCACAGTCTTTGACTTGAAGGATGACTTGGTGTGCTTTCCTTTTGCACATGGTCCACAAACACTGTCCATTCTTGTGCTGACCTTTGGTAGACCTTCCACCAGGGTTTTCTTGATCAGCTTTCTCATGCCATCCAAACTGCAGTGGCCCAATCTTCTGTGCCACAGCTCAGTTGACTGCTCCTTACTTGCTGCTAAACAGATGTCTTGATCTTTCAGTTCTTCAAGGTAAAGTACGTACATATTTTTTTCTCTGTTAGCTTCGAAAATTACTGCTCCGTCTTTCATGATGCTACACTTAGACTCTTAAACTTGATTTGATGTCCTCTGTCACATAGCTGGCTTATGCTGATGAGATTATGCTTTAAACCTTTCGCATAGTACATCTTCAATAAATATTTTCTCTTTATTGCCAACAGATCCGCATCCTATCACTATTCCTTTTCCATTGTCTCCATATGTCACTCTGTCTTCTTCAGCTTCGAGATGAGAGAATAGCTTTCTATTACCTGACATGCCTTGAGCATCCACTATCTAAATACCATTTGGATGCTCGAAGGTTTCCCTGAAATGAAAACATCAAGCTTTAGGTACCCAAGTTCTTTTGGGTCCTGGTTGGTTAGTGTCATCAATTTTTCTTTTAATTATCCATTTTTTGTGTTTGGTTGGATAAGTTATTTTACTGTGACCTAGTCTGTTACAATGGCTACAACATGTTGTTTTAGTTACCCTTTCATACGGAACATACTTAAAGTTGATTATATGAAGTATCTTGTTCAGCTACAATTTAGGAGTAGGATACGTTTTAGGGTATACTATTGTGTCTTCATTATCTGGGGGTGTATAGCATAATCCTTGTTTTCTTTTTCCTGACCGTCTAGCACCTTTTAATATTAAGGAATTTTTCCCATTGGTGAATTTTTCTAATGTACTAGATAGTTTTTCATTTTCTTCTGTTAGAGTTTTAATTTCCCTTTTTAATTCATCTAAGGTTTCTTGTTTTTCAAATTTTATTATTTGTTTATTTTTATCTTTCAAATCTTCGCATAACAGATCGTTTCTTCTTTTAAGATCATTGATTTGCTTCTCTAGTTGTTCATTTTTAGATTTTAAGTCTGAATTTGTGTTTTCTAGGCAAGCATGATTTTTCTTTGTCATTTTTAGTGATTTACACACATCCTTATATTTTTCATAAAGTTCGTTAAATGCTTCTTCCAAATTGTCGGAATCAGATTCAGTACAAGAAGTGAAGGAATCAGATGTTACCTTTTCGTCGATGTTTGCCATGAAGGCCAGGTTGGCTTTCTTTCTTCCTCCTCTTCACTTGAGATAGACTCGCTGTCAGAGTCGCTGCTATTGCTCCAAGTTGCTGCCATCGCTTTCTTTTTATATCTTTTGAATTTCCTAAAACTGTCTTTCCTTTTGAATTTAGATTTCTTGAGCATCGGACATTCTGCTTTGATATGTCCGGCTTCTTACATTCATAGCATATGGGCTCAGCTTTCTTTGGATCCTTTACTTCTGGCTTCTTAAGTCCTTATTTTCTTGAAATATCTTCTACCGGACTGATACTTCTTCTTTTTGGCTAAGATTCGTTGTAGCCTCTTAGACAACATTGCTTCTTCATCTTCGTTGTCTTCATTGCTTTCATTGTTATTGAAAATTCTTCTGATGAGTTTTCTTCAGCTTTGAGCATTTGAGTGTTTCTTCCTGCTCGAAGACTCTCCCAGTCTCTCCATGTTGATTTCATGGGCCATAAGGGACCCAACAAGTTTCTCCAATGACATCCTCTTTAGGTCATTGGCTTCTTCTATGGCTGTTACTTTGGGAGTCCAAGAAGATGGTAGAGATCTCAAATTTTTCTTACCATGTCTCCCATTTCGTAGGTTTTTCGAAGACTGGCTAACCCATTTGTAATGTCCGTAAATCTGCTGAACATTTGGGTTTTGACTCTCCTGGCTGCATCTGAAATCTCTCATATTGAGTCACCAGTATGTCTATCATGGTTTCCTTGACTTTGTCGGTGCCTTCGTACGTGATCTTAAGCTTCTCCCACATTTCCATGGCGGATTTGCAGGCGGAAATTCTGTTGAATTATTTCTTGCTGACGCACAGCATAGAATGCTCTTGGCTTTGCAGTTTAGGGAGATCTTTTTCTTGTCGTCTTCAGTCCACTTATCTCTTTCATTTGTAACCAACAAGTCTCCTTCTTCAACTATTGACCAGATTGATAGTCGAGTCCTTTTAGAAAGTACTCCATTCTAGTCTTCCAGTATGTGTAGTCTTCTTCATCGAATAGAGGTGGCCGGTTGACAGACTGACCTTCGGAGTGACCTTGGGCTGCCATATGATCTTTTCTCTTCAGATCGTTGGATCTTCTTCTTTGTCGAAGAGACTAGCTCTGATACAACTTGTTGCCCAGCTAGCAAGCCCAGAGGGGGGGTGAATGGGATTCTTAAAAATACTGAGTACCTTAAACCTGTTCACAAAACAGTCACACAAAACACACTTCGATGGGTGTTAGAGTTAGTAAAGAAAGATAGTAAACGCAAAGCAAACACACAGACAACACAGGGAATTATCCTGGTTCGGACCTCCTCTCCACAGAGTCCTACGTCCAGTCCCTGAGCAACAACTCAGGCTTTCACTACCCAAGGGTACAGTCCCCCTTATGGACCCTTACACACCCAACCGCAACTGGTCTTCTCTTCACAACCTAAAGAGGAATTACACACCCTTGATACCATCAGGTCTTCCTTCTACTCGAAGGGAACACACACCCTGGAATCCCTAGGTCTTCCTTCATACGAAGGGAACACTAGAACACAATAATGTGAAATGAGATGAACCTCTAGATCAAGCTTATGCAATGCTAGATCTGAAGCTAAACTGAGAGGGAAAGTTCTACAGTGAGGACACTCTCAGTTTTCAGAAGCTCTCAAGACTAACACAATGAATGCAGAGAGCTAAGAGCTAAACAATCAAAAGAGTGAGGCTTGGCTCTTCGAGATGCTCGCAGAAAAACTTGTGTAAGATTGTCGTTGGTATTCTCAATCTAAAAGTAATGTTTTTCTAGAGCTTCAGTCTTCTATATATATCTTCTATTTGAAATTTGAACGTTGAAGTTCCTGTTGTCTCTAAGTTTTTGTTTACGTTAGATGCATGGTCCTGTAGAGCTTTCCGTTCAACAGTCTTTAGCCTTCCATGCACGCAAAAAAGAGATGATCTTCAGAGATATCATTTGGCTTGTATTGTGTTCAACGTTGTATAAGAAGTGCTGTCAGAGACCTGCATGCATTAAATGCTAAACAACAGACAGCTAGACTGTCTCTTGTTGTCAGTCAACGTTAGATTGATTTTATAAGAAATAGAAGTTCTATTATGTGTTTCTAAAATGTTTACAGAATATGCATGGTAATGGAAGATATCGTTTGCATGCACTGCGTGAACGTTCAGTCATAATAAATGCATGGTGTCAGAAAGATATACGTGAAGACTTTGACTTTTCAACATTTTCAAAAATGAACTCGAAAATCAAATCATTATTTTTACATGGAATCGTTATATGCATGACTTATGAAATCGTTGTAGTGAATCGTTGTGCATCATAAGTAAACTTATACACAATTGTTATATTTAATAACTAAATCGTTGTGACTCCATAAGCAAATCGTTATGCACAAGTCGTTATAATCAAATCGTTAAAGACAATGTGAATGAATCGTTGTTTGCTGTATCGAATCGTTACAGCGACCAAGTCGTTATGTAACTTGATGAATCGTTACAGTACAGAGTCGTTATGTAACTTATCGAATCGTTACAGAGATCAAATCGTTTTGAAACTTGATGAGTCGTTATGACACTGAAATCATTGTTCTCAATTATCAAATCGATATGAGAGCAAATCTTATTTTTTTTCTTAAGAAATCGATGTGATCACTTATCGAATCATTATGGAAGCAAATCGTTATGAATACTTAGCAAATCATTTCACCTTCCAAGCTTGCCATCTCCTAATTGGGTAGATTGTGTTTAAATTTCATGCTAGCCATTTCAGTAGGGTTAGGAGTCCAATTCCAACACTTATTAGCTATTTTAATGATTTAATAGCTCTTTTCCTTTTACAATTATTTAAGATACGAATTTAGGATATTTTCCTATTATTCATCTTTTAAAAATCCCTATTTTGGTCTAATAACTTTTATATGATCCATTTAACAAAATCCATCACTTTCTTTTTTAATGGGTTTTAATTAATTTATTTTTCTTTAAATTTTTTGATTTATTTATTTATTTCAAATATCAGGTTGCTACAATATCAGAGTTATGTTAATAATGTAAGAGTATATCTAAATAAAAATAATCAATTTACATAAAATAATATTATTTTTAATTATTTTTTATTTTAGAGACACTTTTATATTATTAATATAATCTTGATATAGTAACAACCCGATTATTTAATAAATGAGAGTACACAAAATGGAAAACAACCATAAATATGTTGATTCTAAAAATATGATGATCGAGAATTACCAAAGTACGGATATCAAGACTAAAATCATTACAAATGCATCACATTCTAATTAATTTATGTTAAATTTTCATCTTGATTAGATATTATTTAGATGTAAAATTAAGACATAATTTAATTTTCAAAAAACCAAAACCTGCAATATATAGGAAGGAAATTCCTTATTTTATGTAAAGTAAAGAAATTGGTTATCACCGATTTTCTTATTTAATATTTTTTAAAATGATCGCGCTACCGCCAATGCGAACGGGCAAAAGTATATTCTATTACTAATTAAAACTTAAACTGCTATTCATTTTAAGGAAAACCCATCAGGGGTCAAATGCCAAGGGTGTTGACAAAATTAGTCAACAAGGGCCCGACATGTACCTGTCGTAAACAGTGACATAAGACGACCGATCATGGAGGTAGTACTCCTACATGAGACCCGGATAGAACACACGGGGTGAATCGTTTCTTCTCTTTTCTTCCTCCAGCCCTTTCTTTTCAAACTTTACCCATTTCATGTGATGAGAATGCACACGACAAGGTGACTATAAGGACTTTGAGGTCAAGGCTCGTCTGATAAATGTCTTAATCCTAGTATATATAGCAGAAAGATTCCCTACGTATACAACAAAGGAGATCGTCGAGTTCACATGAGGCTGTGTGCGTCCCAATGCCATGCACCGTCATCCTTGTCCTACTGCATGGACTTCCAACTGGTTGGATGGGAATATGAGAGAGAGAGGGAGAGGTATTGCTTCTAAGGTCGAAGATGGGTTAGAAGGAAAACTGCCAGAAAGAGGCTTATGGACTTGACTTTGTACATATGAGAGAGAGAGAGAGAGAGAGAGCATCGTATTGCATATGGCATACATATATAGGAAGGAAAACAGCGAGAAAGAGGGACTATGGATACATATGAAAGAGAAGGAGAGATTTTATAGTACAAGTTGAGGGCTGTAGATGATGCGAGAAGGTAGATAGCCAAAGATGAAGGTTGGTATACCACAGGCTTTACCCATCATAGGGTTAAACTTTTCTGCCTTTAGGGATAACACACAAGGGACACGTGAGAGGTCGTTTTAGAAAAAGGGCATCCTAGGATTAGGACTGCATCATGCATGAAAAGGTGGGATTCTTTCTTAATGATAGATAGTACACTAAAGAGAAGAGACGGCGCACACGCTAAGCTTCCTCCCTTGAAAGTGCAAGTTAGCCTTCCCATCCAATGATAGTGCATGTTAGTATCAAACTAGATTCGAAGGCAATAACAGCAATAATGAATAAGGTTGATTGAGACTATACACTGTAACAAAAAGAAATTACTTGGAAAACATGCTTCTAACAAATGTAATTATGCGTATACCCTCGTTAACGTTGCTTAAACGTGCATCCATTGCCATCAAACAAAGTCCTCGATCCCTTACATAACCACACTCGGACTTAGGACGTCCCAACATTCATATGACAGAAGTACCCTCTTTGTATCAATACTAAGTAGAGAGAGACCAAGTAGATTGAATGATCAAAGTTTATCAAATAGGCTTATAACTACGTACTTGCAGGTGTAGATAACGTGTAACAAGTATGGTGTGATTAACTGATCAATCTCTATGTAATTTGTCTATACAAAGATGACAAGATACAAAATAAACACTACTGGAACAAGATACTATATTATCTATGAAAATGTGCGTCTTCTCAATCTTATCATTGTATATATATATATATATAAATGAATCATTTGGATCGTATCCAAGGAGTGATTTAATAGTAATGATTCAACTCTTACTGATAATAGATTTATAAGAAATTTTCAACTTTTTTTAAAGATAATATCAAAGATTCAACTCTCTCACCTAATTAATGATGTAATGCATTAATTAATATTTTAATATTTTTTTTTAGAATCATATGATCACATGACTGTACGTAACACACCGAATTCAGTGTGGTTGTACCGTGAGACCTTGCTATCTTATGCACGATCAACACATGTTAACTTTTTTTTCCCTTCATTCTTATTTTTTTTTATTAAATTTAATTATAAATCAGATTGAGTTGAACTAAATCAGTGTGATACGCTCCGATATTTTAAAATTTTGATCTGATACGATTCAATATCGATCCCACCAACTATGACTTGAACAATGCACATGATTCTTACTCTATAGAAATCATTACTACCATATGTAGCCCATCCGAAGACACCCTACCAACCCACAAAAGCTAAAATGCTGAACATGCAAATGCATTCATAAGAAGAATAATTCCTTTTTTCAAATAAGTTTTAAAGGAGGCTATGTTTACAATTAAAACAGGGAATAACATTGGGGACCTGGGTTGCGGGGGTGCAGCTAGACGACAACTGGGTCGGGTGTGTGGGCGATAATGGATTGGATCGGTTGAGTATGGTATTTGTTTAAGCACCGTGTTGGTATTGGGCCACCACCGCCAATTTGAGTAAGCTGGACGTTTGTTTTATGTGTCGGAATGGTTCAGATGATTTGAGCCGTTTGACTTTTGGGGCACCCGCCTCTGCTGGCCCGTGAGCCCTTTTTCTCCCCACCACTGTCTTTTATTATTAAGTTTATGATGCTTGTTAATTTAATATTGCTTGAAGGAAATGGGAAAGATATGATAGTTTGAAAAAAATTCTGTGCTCCCCACTAATAATTAGAGTAGAAAGGTTTCACAATTATATATTGGCAAGTGAAGAGCTGTGTCTTCTTTGTTGGCCGATATAATAGACTGCGCACATCAATGCTTAGTGGGTTGGAAATGTAGTTAACATTTGATCACTATTTAACATGTCTTTATGTTGAACCACTCTCATATATATATTTATCTATTTATTTTGGTGATAATTAAAAATTTTAAATATATAATATATTTAATAATACTTTCTCTCATGATTATCATGAATATATTTACTAATATTTTCAAGATAATTTATGTTAATAGATATAATTTTTATCACTTCAAAGATTTACATTTCAACTCCATATTGATTAGTGTTCAAAGTCTCTATTGATTGGAGAACAAATCACCTATCGATTAGAAAACAAAGTGTTATACCGATTACTAAAGAGTTTCTATCGATTAAAATTTAAGTCCATATCGATTGAAGAACAATTGTCATATCGATTGGTGAACAATTGTGTATCAATTGATGTTTAAGTTGTTCCGATTGATGTTTAAATGTTTCAATGACTGAACAAACATTACGATTGGTGAATAAATATTCAGCTCTCATTTCGATTGGTTTACAAGCATTTCGATTGGTGAACATTTGACTTAAGATGTTCTGATTGATGAACAAATGGTTAGATTCATTCTGATTATTGTTATATTCATTCTGATATTATTGTTTATATGACTTCAAACACATTGATTGGTGTTGAGTGTTCAACACTTATATTATGTACCGATTACTAAACATATCTTTCAATTGATTTTGAACAAAATGTCTTTGGTAATGAAATTTCAAATGTTCTTTTTATCTGTAACTTATTATTTCTCTCTAACTGAAGCTACTTTTTTTGCACATCTCCAAGGTCTTCTTCTTTCTTGCTTAGATATAAAACTTCTACCTAACACTATAGGATGTCATTAGGAAATATGGACTAGATAACAGAGGTATGAGTTGACTGACATATTAAACCTTTATGTCTCACTATCCTCTTCCTAACATTAAATGCTTACAGGACAAAAAGAAGTGATCTGAGACATCCGTTAAGACTCAAGAAGATAGCCGTCAGAAACAAAGCAAAGCAGCAGAAAAAGAAGAAGAAGAAGAAGAGCATCGACTGGAAGGAGCTCCAATGAATCTCTCCTCAACGATCTTCATCAAAGGCAATATAAAAAAGGTGGAGGCTTTGAAGCAGAAACATAATCAAAAGAAGCGTCGAAACAAAAATCACTTCAAACTTTCAAGTATTCAAGCCTTCACATTTTCTCTCTCTCTCTGTCATTCTAAATTTGAGAAAGAGTTATAGCCTGTACTCTTGTGTTATTCTTCCTTATCCTTTAGCTCTTAGGTTGTTGTCAAAATCAAGAATGTCAAGTTCTTTATTTCTGAACTTGATGTTGACAGCTTGTTCTTTCTTTCTTAAGAAAGACAAGGGTGTTTTGCTTTCTGTGTGAAGAGAAGACGAGCGGTAGGGTTGTTCATTATTTGGGTTAACCCGAAAAAATCAAACCGAACCGGCCGGTTTGGGTCGGTTTGGTTCGGGTTGAGAGAGTGGCCAGTTGAGTTCGATTTTTTTTTTGAAATCGAATTGAACCAAACATATAATAAAAATAAATAAATGTATATTTTCACAATTGAAACCATGGTGCAGTGGGTTAGTGTCTCCCATATATATGGGCAAGTGTTGGGTTCGAAACCCAGCACTGCTAAGTTTTTTTTTTCTTTCGGTTCAAACCGAACCGAACCGGTTCGATTCGGTTCGGTTTGAACCCATGTTCGGTTCGATTTGGTTCAGCCCAAAAATTGGGCTAAACCAAACTGAACCGGATCGTGAACAGCCTACGAGCAGGTGTGCTAGGTGGTGTGTTCAGTAGAGAGACAGTTCTCTATGTTCACCTTGTGTGGAAGACCTGCTGGGGTCTATACCAATGGGAAGCGGCTGAGTTTTGTACTTTTAGGTTTGTTTCTTAGCCTGTAAAAGAACTAAACTGTCTTCTTACTCGGGAAAGAGAAAAAAGATCAGTTGAGAGCTCGGTGTTCTGAGTCAATTGAGAGGATTGTAACCTAGATTAGTAAAATCTCAAAATTTACTTAGCGACTAGTCGTACTTTCATTTGGAAAGGTCGAAGTAAGATAAATTTCTTATGTCCTTTCTGTGATTACTTCTACATGTACTTCTGTTTAACTCACTTATCGAAAAGTAACTATTTTGTGCAAATCTCTTTAAATTTTAATCTATAGTTTTAGAACACATACACCCCCCCCCTTTGGGATCTGTCTTGCTGTCGTGGGCCAACACTTTAGCAAATTCTTCCCGATTTGGGAGGGGGGGTACCCATGGGTAAGTGGAGTTACCCATGGGTAAAGTGTTTTTTGCACTTTGGGGAGGGGGGCAACCTACCCAGGGGTACCCTGGGTAACCCAGGTTACCCTTGGGTAACCCAGGTTACCCTTGGGTAACTCTGCCCCACCTCAGGAGGTGGGGCAGAGTGGATAAGGTGGGTAACTTTTTTTTTTTGAAAAAATTTATAAAAATTATCATTAAATTTTAAATATTATTTTATTATATATTCTGAAGATTATCTTACTTTTTAATTGTAAAAAAAGATAAATTGAGTCAAAGTTTTAGTTGACTAAAAAAATAAAAAGTGGGTAAGTCTACCCTTGGTTAGTGGTGGTTAGTGGGGTAAGATGCCAAAGTGGGATAGGGTAACTTTTGGGTTAAGGGACTCCTAACCTTGTCCCAAAGTGACTTCTCGTTCAAATATTTGGGGTGAGAGTGAGAGAGTGGTGGCATTCAGTGAGTGAAACCTGATGAAATAACCACTTTTTTGTTGTAATTTTCCAATGTGTTTACATGAATGGCAAATTATGGTTAATGATCAAATAGGTGTTGACAGAATATTTGGCCTACCTAACGTTATTAAAAGGGCATCCATTTCTAACCTAAGGATCTTAACAAGACACATGGTCCAAGCGTTTAAAAGATTATGTCATTTGAGTTTTGAAGAGGGGGGACGCAACCCAACCGCCCCCCTTCCAAGGGCCATGACCTCCCCTGCCCCATAAACAGATAACCTTGCCCTGCTCGTTGTTCTCTCTGATATCCTTCTCACCTGCTTCCAACAGCGATATGATGTGGGGGACTTCCGGTAGGTCACCATATCTTCTACCAAGTGCTCTCCCTCTGTCCCCTAAAAATCTCTCTCTAACAAGGAATCACCTGGAATGTTCACCCTTGTGATTTTGTAGATTCAAAGATTGATATTAGTAGACTTTAGAGTCAATATTTGACGGTGCCTATTTTCCATATATATGTATTGCTCTTATCTCATTTGATGTAAAAAAACTCTAAAAATTTATACCTCAAAAATTATATGTAAATTAAATAAATTCTCTGCAGAATCGAATTCGAGACCTCTTATTTTTAAGCAAGAGTTCTAATCAATAGACATAGTCTGGGTCTTCTAAAAAAATGTCTATTTTTTTACACAATATAACTTTAATGTATATTTAGATGTGCAATAAAATTAAAATAATATGTTCATATTTTATAAGATAAATTAATTAAAATTTTCTATCGAATATTTGACTTATTTTTTAATATATACAAAGTTATAACTCATTACAATAAATATTATCTCATATTTGTGTGTATATTAAGTTCTATTATAATTTGGAGTTTCTTATTAGACTTCTAATTATTTATCTAATTTTATAAAATAAATTTATATAAAATCGATAAATATATATAAAATAAATTAAATAGATCACATCAATCCAATTGTAAGGCTATTACTCCTCTGAACGAGATATCTCTCTCTCTACATCGACTACAGCGCGCGCGCGTCTCTCTCTCTCTCTTGAGGAGCGGCAGCGGATGTGGACGCTGACCACGGTCCACATTTAATAGCGTTTATGGCCAAACCTTGGCACACGAGCGATACCCACTTCGCCCTTTTCCGATGGCATCCAGCCACTCGACAGAAGCTTCTGCCTCGCCACCCCTCATCATCGAATCTAGCCTAATCTAATCCAATCAACCCGAAGAAGCTCTTTAATTGACCCTTCAACCAAACCTCTACAGGCCCTTCTTGCCCGGCCCTCTCCTACGACCACTGCCCAATGTTTAATTGTGTAGATGACACTAGCATCACCCACGTACGGACTCTCATCTGTGGTTAGTGACCTCTCCACAATTTGCCCGGCCGGATTAGGTGCCCTCCCCCCCCCCCCCCACATGCCATCCCTTCTTCCAAGTGGAGAACTCAGTGTGGGGCACCTCTCTTATGTCTTGGGGTGGCTTCATTAACCAATGATTAGTACAAGTTTCAACTAATCATCAAAAAGATTTCCTCCCCTTCGTCTATGTGCTCATTAAACTCTCTCAATCTATTCAAGGACACAGGAGAATTTAAGCGGAAGAGAAGAGAGGTGCCAGTATGCACATGCCCGTGTGTCCAGGGGGAGTCAAGGAGGAAAACCCGACCAGAATCCATTACTGCACCCACTCTCTCCAGCGGCTCGCACTGTTCAAGGAACGCTGCCGGCATGCATGCATGCGTCCACACACACAGCCCGACGCCGCTTCTTCTTCCCCCCCCCCCCCCTTTTCTGTCAAGTTCTTTAAGCACGCGCTTTCCAGAGGCGGAGAAGAGAAGAAGCCAATACCAGACGATCCCGCAGAGGCCCAGGCAGCTAGCCGCGACAACACAAGAGAGGAGGAAGAGAGGATATATAGGTAGAAGAACAACGCGGCCACAGCACATCTCCTCTGGATTCGTTCGCGGACTTCCCAGATGATGTACGCACCCGTGTGTGCATTTGTCCTCTAGCTCTGCCCATCCGGCTTCCACCCTTCTTCACCCCACCGCCGTTCCTAGCTACGCGGTAGGCAGCTCATCCTCCTCTTCCTTCAAGCTAGATAGATACCCTTCTCTCATCCTCCTCCTCCCCCACTTCGAATCTGTTTCTCCTGTTGTCATTGAGACAGGCATGTCGATCACCAGGAGCAGAAAACTGCAACCTGTGGATGTGTCTCACCACCACCTTCTTCCTTCTCCCAAGCCCCTTCCAGTTCTCTTCCTCCTCGTCTTCTTCCTCCTCTCCTGCGCCCTTGCGTCGTGCAGCAATTCCACCACCTCCTCCGCCACCGCATACCGCAGCCTCCTCCTAGAGGTGAAGACGTCGTTTCTGGAGGACCCTTATGGCGTGCTCGACGGCTGGTTGTCGGACAACCCGGACTACTGCTCCTGGACCGGCATCACCTGCGACGCCAGCGGCGGCGTCGTCCTCGGCCTCAACCTCTCTTCCTCCTCCCTTGCCGGGTCCCTCTCCCCCACCCTCGGGCAACTATCCGGGCTCGTCTCCCTCGATCTCTCCGGCAACCGCCTTACGGGCGCGATTCCCGCGCAGCTGTCCAACCTCTCCGGCTCCCTGGCGTCCCTCCTCCTCTACTCCAACCGCCTCTCCGGTTTCATTCCGGACTCGCTGGGCACCCTCTCCGCCCTCCGCGTCCTCCGACTCGGCAACAACCCAGAGCTCTCTGGATCGATCCCGGACTCCCTGGGCTACCTTCGGGAGCTGACGACGCTGGCGCTGGCCTCCTGCAACCTCACTGGACCTATCCCCCGCCGGCTCGCCCGGCTCGCCCAGCTCCAAAGGCTCAACCTGCAGCAGAACTGGTTCGACGGCGCCATCCCGCCCGAGATCGGGAACTGCTCGGCGCTGGTCGCCTTCTCAGTCGCGGGCAACCTGCTTACCAGGGAGATCCCACCCGAGCTGGGCCGGTTACAAAACCTCCAGATGCTGAGCCTGCGAACAACTCGCTCGAGGGGGAGATACCAAGTCAACTCGGAAATCTGGGTCAAATCGTCTACCTCAACCTCGGTGACAACCGCCTCGGCGGCCGCATCCCCCCGTCGCTGGCCCAGCTGATACATCTCCGGACGCTGGACCTCTCCCGCAACGAGCTCCAAGACGACCTCCCGGGAGAGCTCGGCGGCCTCGGCGAGCTCATCTACATGGGCCTCTCCGGCAACCGCCTCTCCGGCGCGCTACCTCCGGCTTCTGCTCCAATGGCACCAGCCTCCAGCACCTGATTCTATCTACCAACCAGCTCGCTGATAGGATCCCCTCCTCGCTTGCCAGGTGCTCGTCTCTGCAGCAGCTCGACCTGGCGAACAACAGCTTCACTGGGCGCATCCCTCCTGAGCTGGGGGAGCTGGGGGAGCTGACGGACCTCCTGCTCAACAACAACACCCTCTCCGGCGCCATCCCGCCGCAGCTGGGCAACCTTAGCAACCTCCAGATGCTGGCGCTCTATCACAACGACCTCACTGGTGGCCTACCGACCGAGTTCGCCAAATTGGGACAGCTCCAGATCCTCTTCCTCTACGAGAACCAGCTTTCAGGGAGATACCGGAGGGCCTCGGCAACTGCACGAGCCTCCAGTACGTGGATTTCTTCGGCAACCAGTTCACTGGGAGCATCCCCGCCACCCTCGGCCGCCTGGCGGACCTGCGCTTCCTCCACCTCCGCCAGAACGGGCTTACCGGGGAGATACCCCCCGCGTTGGGCAACTGCCGGCGCCTCACCGTACTGGACCTCGCCGACAACCTGCTCTCCGGGGGGATCCCCGCGACGTTTGGGTCGTTGGTGTCCCTGGAGCAGTTCATGCTCTACAACAACTCGCTCTCCGGCAAACTCCCTGGGGAGATGGCCAGCTGCAGGAACCTTACGAGGGTGAACCTCTCCAACAACAGGCTCACCGGCGGCATCCTCCCCTTTGCAGTTCCGAGTCCCTGCTCTCTGTGGACCTCACCAACAACTCCTTCGATTCGGAGATCCCCGCCCAGATCGCCAACTCCCTGGCTTTGCAGAGGCTTCGCCTGGGGATGAACCGGCTGAGCGGTGGGATCCCCGCTGAGTTGGGCCGGCTGGGCTCTCTTTCCAGCTGCACCTGTCGAATAACTTGCTAACGGGCGAGATCCCGGTGGAGATAGCCTCCTGCCGGAACTCTCCCGTCTCGACCTCAGCGGCAATGGACTCAACGGGTCCGTCCCTTCCTGGCTCGGCCGCCTTCCCCTGTTGGGAAAACTCAAGCTCTCCTCCAATCGCCTCTCCGGCGAGATCCCCTCGGAGGTCTTCAACTGCACAGGGCTCCTCGTCCTCTCCCTGGACAACAATTCCTTCAGTGGCGCTCTCCCTTCTCAGCTCGGCGAGCTCCGCTCGCTGAATGTGCTCCGGCTCGACGGCAACCGGTTCTTCGGGACGATTCCGGCGTCGATGGGACAGCTGACCAAGCTTTACGAGCTGAGTCTGTCCCGCAACTCTCTGTCCGGGGAGATACCGCCAGAACTGGGGCGGCTGCAGGAGCTGCAGAGTGTTCTGGACTCAGCTACAACAATCTGAGCGGCGGCATCCCCACTTCCCTGCAGTCCTGTCGAAGTTGGAGGTTCTGGACCTCTCCCACAACTCGCTCAGCGGGGAGATCCCCAGACAGATCGGAGAAATGAGGAGCCTGGTGAGGCTCGACGTCTCCTACAACCAACTGCAGGGGCAGCTGGACGAGCAACTCTCTCGCTGGCCGTCACAATCCTTCTTCTCCAACCCCGGCCTCTGCGGTGGCCCCCTGCAACCCTGCAGCGGCGCTGGATTTCGCGACGGTGGTAGCCGCCGGCACTCCATCTCAAATGCGGCATCAGTGGCCCTGATATCGGCGGCTTCGACTCTGCTGGTAATCATCCTGATCGCCGGCTTCGTTCTGCTGCTCCGACGGCACTCTTCGAGGAGGCACCGGGAGGTGGACTGCGCGTACTCGTCGAGTTCTTCCCTTGTGAATCGCCATCTGATCCTGAAAGGCTCAACGAGGAGGGAGTTTAAGTGGGAAGCAATCATGGAGGCCACGAGGTACCTCAGCGACGACTTCGTCATCGGCTCCGGCGGGGCGGGAACCGTCTACAAGGCCGAGTTGCCGACGGGGGAGACGGTGGCTGTAAAGAAGATGGCGCGAAAGGAGGCGGGTCCTGTCATGGATCGGAGCTTCGCCAGGGAGATTCGGACGGTGGGGAGGGTCCGGCACCGCCACCTGGTCAAGCTCCTGGGTGTCTGCAGCGGCGCCACCGGTGGGGGCGACTGCCAGTATTCCAGTGCCACCCTGCTCGTCTACGAGTACATGGAGAACGGAAGCTTGTGGGACTGGCTCCACCGGCCGGTGGTGAGCCAGAAGAGGAAGAGGGAGCTGGGTTGGGAGGCGAGGCTAAGGATCGCCATGGGGCTGGCGAGGGGCGTCGAGTACCTCCACTACGACTGCGTGCCCAGGATCGTCCACAGGGACATCAAGTCCAGCAATGTGCTTCTCGACGGCGACATGGAGGCGCATCTAGGAGACTTCGGGTTGGCCAAGGCTCTCACAGAGAGCTCTAATGGAGGCTGCACAGAGTCCTGCTCTTTGTTTGCGGGCTCCTACGGCTACATTGCCCCAGGTATCCATCCGGAACCTTTGTCTTCTTGTTCCCCAACCGAACCACCTTATCCCATCCCGCCATTACCCTGCAAAAACTGACATTTCCCTTTCCATGCGTCTGGTGTTGCAGAGTATGCCTACTCGATGAGGGCGACGGAGAAGAGCGACGTGTATAGCATGGGGATAGTGCTGATGGAGCTGGTGACGGGGCGGATGCCGACGGACCAGAGCTTCGGGGAGGGCGTGGACATGGTGAAGTGGGTGGCGGACGGCGTCGGACTGCCGGCGCCGGAGAGGGAGGTGGTGCTGGACCCGGCGCTGAAGCCGCTGGTGCCCGCCGAAGAGCCGTCCATGTTTGCGGTGTTGGATGTGGCGCTGCAGT
>JACBKR010000225.1:0-51333 GCA_014218235.1 Colocasia esculenta
TGTAGTATTGACGACAAACTAAGTGACCAAGGAAGTGAAAAATGGAGATAGAATATTCTGCAAAAAGGGAGCCAATTAAGGACTAATTAAATACGTGGTCTTTAATTTCTTTTAGCCTGTTCTTCCCCCCCCCCCCCCCCCCCCCCTTCCCCCCTTTATCCTTCATAAAACCAGAGAAGAAATGGAATGAAAATGTGACAAGCATGCATACCTCAAAAGTCTTGATTACTGCTTCCTTGAGATACATATGGTGTTGCATATCCATCGGCTGATCGTTTTGCATGCCTCCATGGTTCAAAGATGCAAAAAAAGAAATGATCAAAAAAATAATACACAAACACATATCATTATAAAGCCAATTTTGTCTCTCCATACGTGCTACTTGAAGATAACTCATGACTCCAAAGAGTGAAAGTATTTCCCCTAAACTATTTCCCCTTCCCTTTTATAGCAAATAATAGTGTCACCAAGACCACTTATATTGAAGTCCTCTATTCCCGTAAAGATATACACTAAAGTTGTGAGCAAATCTTATCTTGCTAATACTCAATATCTATAAAGATATGACATAGTCATGAGAAAATCTTGTTGTGCCCTTCACTATACCTTAAGTCTAGATTCTATATCTTTTTCATTATATCACTAGCTTCTATATCTTATCTTACAAAAGTCTAGATTCTATATCTTATCTTATAATATAAATATATGGCTAAGGAATAGAACCTTGATTCACAAGTGTACCTTATATATACTCTTAGTTATGGTAAATCCATCTTACTTGTCAACGAAGACAAATTAATTGAATAAAATCTAACTTCTAGAGTCAGTTGAATTTTCAAATGTAATGCCAGAGAAAGGTAAAAGGATAGCTGTCAACATTTTTTTTACCAACAAATTAATGTAAAGTTATCAAAATCCTTCCCCACATTGATGTTAGCTGCCCAAGGTGCTGAGTGGCCAATGAAACACTTCAACATATATTTTTCGGTTGCAATGTGGCTACAGCTACTTGGAGGCTTTCACCACTAAACTGCCATGTTGACCATCATATATACGGAGGAGTTGAAGGAGAAAATCCTTGAGTGGAGCAAAACTTCAATCTACAACCGGCAAAGGAATGTATGAACTCATGGCCTGTGTATAGCCTTGATTTGGAATCTCTAGAAAGCTAGCTGTGATTTCATACTCAGAGATATGAAAACCTGCCCAATAAAGGATTGTTAGCAGGGCAACAATTGATGTAAATTCATGTGTATGCGCCACCCATGGAATGGTTTCACGCATGCCAGAAGGGGCAGCTGCACCGTGCTTGCCTTGTGTATATGGGTAGCTAGGGTCAGCGATATCTCAAGTATGTATGCCTTCCCCAGTATGCGTAATCAACGAGAGGCACCCAAGTCTCTACCTAGCTATCAGCCTTCCTAGCTAGCTACCTCTATAATGCAACCCCAAGGCCATGGGTAAAAGGGGTCGTTAGTTGTAGTCAAGAGCTCTCGACTATAGTTCTGAGCTCTTCATCTCTCTCACTCACTCCCTCTCTCACTCTCATTTCCCAGCTCTCTTTGCTTTCGTTAATTATCGATACCTAACTTTAGGGGTGTGCAAAATATGGTCTAAACCGAAAAACCGAATAGTGACCGAATTAAATCGGTCACAAAATTTTCTCACATCCCGCGAAAACGTAAAAATTTGTGACTGAAATCAAATCAGTCACTATTCGGTCCCTAAATAGTGATTGAATAGTGATCGAATTTAATCGGTCCCAAAATATAGAGACCGATAATTTCGGTCACTATTCGGTCCCTAATTAATGACCGAATTGTAACTGAATTATAGTTGGTCTCTAAAATATTTGTTTAGCGACTGATTACTTTCAGTCACAATTCGGTCACTATTTAGGGACCGAATAGTGACCAAAATTATCAGTCACTATATCGATCTCTAAAAGCGCTTCTTCTTGTAGTGAAGGGGTTGTTAGTTGAAGTCAAGAGCTCTCGACTATAGTTCTGAGCCCTTCATCTCTCTCACTCACTCCCTCTCACTCTCATTCCCAGTTCTCTTCGCTTTCGTCAATTGTCGATCGATACCTAACTTTGGCATCAGAGAGTCGACTTTAGCACCTTCTCAAGACTTAACTTCTTTGCAAGGTTTTCTCAACATGGCAACAGATCTCGCTCCCGTCCTTCATATTCATCCGACCCGAGTGCTCAACCTCGGGCCTATGGAGCCAGACCGATTGGTCTTCGCACGCGGGTTTGGCAGATCGGCCCCATCATATCTTAATTGGGAGAGAATTCTGGGAACTAATTTTTTGAATATTGGCCACCTTTCCCTAACAATGTAACAGTTTCGCTAATGAAACCTATATTTATATATGTAGGGTAAAACTTGTTGGACTTGGCAGGGTACTCGTCAAGTGCAGTCCCCTCTCACAAGATGGGTGGATCCCACAGCACTTTAAATATTGCCCGCTCCTTTCTAAGAGGGGCGGACGCTTGATGGGCACCCTGTCAACTGAAGTAAATCCCTCTTGTATATATGTATGCATGTTAACCTAGTGCTCTTTAATATGAGGCATATACTTATATATGTGTCATCTTTTGTGGTTCTTGAGCAATAAGAAAGGCACCATTAGCTTTGTTTTTTATCCTAAGGTGGTTAAAACGTGTGCTTCTCTCTTTAAATGGTTTCAGGAGGGGAAGAGCAATCCAAAAGGAACTGGCTAGGATGGGCAACACTGATCATGTACGTACGTACCATGGAGAAGAGAAGGTCTACCAGAAAAAAACCAATGAAGTGCATCACAGGCTAATGGGGTTTCTAAATGAAGATTACTACGTAATTAAGGGCGGTCATAGACCAACCCTTTCTTCTTCTTTTTTTGTCCACTCCTTATGTATCTCTACTGTTCTTTCCTTGACGAGAAAACGGCCGTAGAGAATAAAACAACTCTGATAAAACAAGGAGAAGACTTGATGGGGCAACTTTTGTCCATAATCCATTGATGAAAACCTAAATAGGAATACCAGTTCACCTTCCATACGTAGTAGCTTGGTTGTCTAATTAAAATGGCCAAAAGAAAACATTGTAGTAGTTTAGAGGTAACAACATGAATCATCAAGTGCATATTACATCGTTATATCTGGATTGTTTTTCTTTAGGCCTCTAAACAGTTTTTCATACCATTTTTGTTAAGCATCAAGGGACTATAAAGCATAATAGAAGAAAATACATCACAAAGAGGGCTGATCTCGAGTCTTAGTGCAGATTGTTGGATGGCCTTGGACTTGGGAAAGATCCTGGGCATTCGAGCTTGCCAAGGGCTGATCTACAAAGAAGAATGAAGGATCAAGGGGTCTAGGGAGGTAGTGTAGGAAAACGTGGGGGGCATCTCATGCACAGCGAAGAATATATTTTAAATTTTGAACCATGTTTTCCACAAGAAACTATGGAATCGGAATGATGTTCGGGGTGCATAACTGTCATGCAACCATACAAGGGTGAGTCTCTCTCACCTATGGGTGTTCGTAGAACCTCTGAAGCGCAGATCCGATCTAGCACATGAAGGAGCTCGAGCGACCTCCCTCTAGTGGTGTCCACATGGTAGCGAGTGACGACGGCTCCTCCTCTCATCGATATCTCCTCCTTGAAGCACTGCTCCCAGCAGCTCCTCTAGGTGCCTGCCTCAAGCAAGTCCGCAGCAACAACGGCGACAACAGAGTAAGAATTGGAATTTACGGCTCAAAACGGAATTCCACGAATCCAACCCCTTGTCGACTGTCTCAGAGTGCCGATTCTGAATTGTGGTTACATCAGCAATTCTGATACACGGGCGGAAAGTTATGCCCCATTCTTTCACTAAAGGAGTCAGATTAATCCGGAAGGGGTGAATATATTGGCAATGTTCGTGCACCCATATTTACGACCTGGGGGAAAGTTCTTGCGCCAAGATAACCACAACTTCCAATCGTCGTGATAGGCTGACTCTAAGTTGTGGCCCCTTGGAAATAAGAGATCGTCAGCTGAAATCGTAATTTTAAAGTGGGAAACGAATTATGTTTTATTCAAAATTGACATCTTATTGCCAAAGGCAATAAGAGGCGACGAACCCCTCTGAGTGTCGATTTCAATTGGTGTCTTGTAAGTGATTTTGATAATCGAGCAAAAAGTTAGGCCCGTTTGATAGAAGGGGCGCCATATTCGATCTCATCGGGAGCCTACGATCACACTCCCAAAGCTGAATTGGGAGACGGAGTGGAAATCTATGAATCCGACCTTGTGCCGACCAAATCAAAGTGTCCATTCTGAATTGGGACATCGCGGGCAGTTTCGGTCGACAGACGAAGAAATATCTGCATCTTATCGAAGGGGAGCGATAATCGATGTATATGTACACACTCTCCGCAATGGAATTTTTAGCTCGGAATAGAATTTCGTGGAACTAGCCCTTTGTCAACCGTCTCAGAGCGTCGATTCTGAATTGTGGTCACATCAGCGATTTCGTTACCTAGGCAGAAAGTTATTTCCCGTTCTTTCACTGAAGGGATGAGGAATTGGGATCCGGACCAAAAATCTTTGAAACTGACCTTTTGCCAACCGAGTCGAAGTGTCGATTCCAAGTTGGTGCCATGCGGGCTGTTTCGATCACCGGGCGAAAAAATATCTGCATCTTACCGAAGGGGTGTGACAATCGGTGTACTAGTACACAAGCTATGCAGTGGAATTTTGGTCTCATAATGGAATTCTGCGAAACCAGCATCCTATCGACCATCTTGGAATGCCGATTCCGAATTGTGGTCACATAAGCGATTCCAATACCCAAGTAAAAAGTTATGCCCAATTTTTTTAATAAACGGGTGAGAATAATCCAGAAGGGGTGAATATATGGGCGATGTTTGTGCACCCATATTTACGACCTGCGGAGAAATTCTCACATTGAGTTGGCCACAACTTTCGATCATCTTGATAGATCGACTCTGTGTTGTTGCCCCACCAGTGATTCGCGTAATCGAGGAAAATATTACTACTAGAAAATCTTGGAAACGAGGAGATCGTCGGTTGGAATTGCAATTTTGGAGTGCGAAACAAAGAATTTTTTACTTGGAAACGACCTCTTATCCCCAATGGCAATAAAAGGCCATGAGCGCCTCTGAGTGCCATTTTGAATTGGGTCTTATAAGCGATTCTGATAGCTGAGCGGAAAGTTATGCCCATTTGAGCGAAGGGGTGCCCCTATGTGATCGCATCGGGAGCCTGTGACCACATTCCCGAAGTGGAATTGGGTTTCGGACCGAAAATCTCTAAATTACGGCCACACAGGTGATTCTTATCGCCAGGCGAAGAAATATCTATGTCTTATCGAAGGGGTGCGACAATCGGTGTACTAGTACACATCATATGTGGTGAAATTTTGGCATCAAAATGGAATTCCGCAAAACCATCATTCTCTCAACCGTCTCGGAGTGCCGATTCCGAATTGTGGTCATATAAGTGATTCTGATACCATGACAAAAAGTTATGCCCAGTTCTTTCACTGAAGGGGTAAGAATAATCTGGAAGTGGTGAATATATCGGCGATTTTTGTGCACTCATATTTACGACTTGGGGAGGAGTTCTCACGTCGAGTTAACCACAACTTCTGATCGTCATAATAGGCCGACTTTGTGTTGTTACCTACCAGTGATTCACGTAATCGAGGGAAATGTTACTTCTAGAAAACCTTAGAAATGGGGAGATCATCAGTTGGGATTGCAGTTTTGGAGTGAGAAATGAAGGATTTTCTACTCAAAAATGACGTCTTATCGCCGAAGGCTATAAGGGGAAACAAGTACCTCTTAGTGTCGATTCTGAATTGGGGTCTTTTAAGAGATTCTGATAACCAAGCGGAATGTTATGCCTGTTTGAGAAAAGAGGTGACCCTATGAGATTGCATCGGGAGCTTGCGACCATGCTCCTGAAGAGGAGTTTTGGCTCCAGACCAGAAATCTTCAAATCTGACCTTGTGCCGACCAGGTCAAAGTGTCGATTCCAAATTGGGGCCTCACGAGCAGTTCCAATCGCCGGGCGAAGAAATATCTGCATCTTACATAAGAGGTGCGACAATTAGTGTACTAGTACAAATGCTACACAGTGGAATTTCGGCCTCGTAATGGAATTCCCAAAAACCAATGTCCACTCGACTGTCTCGGAGTGCCAATTCTGAATTGTTATCACATAATCGATTCCGATACTCAAGAGAAACGTTATGCCCAGTTCTTTCACTGAAGGGGTGAGAATAATCCGGAAGGGATGAATATATCAACGATGTTAGTGCACCCATATTTACGACTTGGGGATGAGTTCTCGTGCTGAGTTGACCACAACTTTCGCTCATCGTGATAGGTCGACTTTGTGTTGTTTCCCCACCAGTGATTTGCATAATCGAGGGAAATGTTACTGCTAGAAAACCTTAGAAAATGGGAGATCGTCGGTTGAAATTGCAATTTTGTAGAGCGAAATGAAGGATTTTTGACTCGAAAATGACGTCTTATCGCCAAAGGCCATAAAGGGTGATGAGTGCCTCTAAGTG
Organism: Colocasia esculenta; assembly: GCA_014218235.1. Classification (NCBI taxonomy): domain Eukaryota; kingdom Viridiplantae; phylum Streptophyta; class Magnoliopsida; order Alismatales; family Araceae; genus Colocasia; species Colocasia esculenta. The sequence continues at coordinate 6,569 of JACBKR010000225.1, forward strand.
TTGATTCCGAATTGGGGGTCTTATAAGCGATTCTGATAACTGAGCTGAAAGTTATGCCTGTTTGAGAGAAGGGGGTTCACCTATGTGATCGCATCGAGATCCTGCGACCACGCTCCCGAAGAGGAATTTGGGCTCCAGACCGGAAACATCTGAATCTAACCTTGTGCCAACCGGGTCGAAGTGTCGATTCTGAATTGGGGACTCAAGGGTGGTTCCATTCGCCGAGTGAAGAAACATCCGCGTCTTACCGAAGGGGTGCGACAATTGGTGTACTAGTACACATGCTGTAGTACCCCGGAAAATTCATTAATTAAAAATTATGGATAAATTGAAATTTTATCGATTAATAAATTCAATTAATTAAAACGATACACATCATTATTGCATGCGTATAAACCCCTATAAAAATTTTGTAAAAATAATAGTTATACTTTAATAATGTTCTCTAATGACCATCATGAAATTTGGGCATAGAAAAATCGTTTGGACTTAGTTTAAGAATTTATGCGACTTATTAGCATAATTAAGGAATAAGTCAAAGAACCAATTATTTTCTGACCCAAAGTGGATTATAAATAAAAATAACATATGGGTAGACTTTAATAATATGGGATGATAGCCCATTATGATATTTGGACCAATGGACAATCTTGACCCATAAATAAATTCTTTAATGAAAAGGATAAATAAAAACCCATTAAGTAAAGTAAGTACATGGGTTGTACAATTAAGCTCACATGAGTTATTGGGCCAAGAGTAATTGCCCAAATGATGAATATTAGAAATATTGGCATGAATAATATTTATTCAATTTAAAAATATAAAATTACTTGAATAAGTGTGATAAATAGATTTACACAAGGATAAATGGTGAATAATTGGAAACTAAATCAATACCCATTAAGTTAAATTAGTAATGGGTTTTACTAATGGTCCTAGCATAAATTGTTGGGCCCAAATAAGAAGAGCCCACCATGAGATGTGAAGTAATTAAGCTAAATTCGTACCTAAAAATAGTAATAAATAGAAAAGGGTTAAGATAATGACTATTTTAACTCTTACTTATCTTAAAAAGAGTCCTAACCCTAGTCTAACCCAATAGGACTCTATCCTAATCTGAAATTGAGATTTAAATGAGAGACAATTGGGTTAAATATAAGAGACCCAAATTAAATAGGGAAATTCGTAACTATATTATCTCTTAATTAAAAATGGGTCATTAAAGCACTAATATGACTCATATATATCTTAATAAGAGTCCTAATCCTATCCTAAACCATTACCCACGAAATTAGGTCTCTCCCTTACCCAATTAGATAGATAATAGCAAGAAAATATGTAATAATTATGGAAATTCGAAATTAAATGAAAAGGAAAGAGTTTAAGGTGATTAAGGACTCTAATAAGCATTAAAACACCCCAAGTTTCATCTCATCCCACCCCAAATCGTGGCTGGAGCTTTGGAGACGAGTAGGAGGCGATCTAGAGGAAGAACTTGGAGAAGAAGGGGCTAGAGCTTGGCTTTCTTCTTCAGATTTTCGACTACAAACTAGGGTTTTCTTACTCCAAGAAAAAGGTAGGCAATCTCTCAATCAAAAATCTTGAAATAATTACCCTAGGTAGCCTTCATGTACCTCTTCAAAAGCCCTATGGTTTCGTTGTATTTTGTTCCTCCATTTGGGCGAATTTAATTCGTGAAGTCCTGTTGTTCTCATGAACTGAGATCTCATGTTTTCTCTAATTCCCGATATGTACTTGTTCCCATGCCATGATAAAATGCTCAATTATACTACATCATACTAGCTTTCAAACGCCCTTGGTTTCGTTCTATTTCTATCTCCCATGAGGGAGAATTAATTCTTTGAATATCTGTCAGATACATGCACCCGACCCTTCATGATTGCTTGTGAACCCCGTTTATACTTGATTTCTGATTATGATGAAATTATCGTAAATACTACATCCTGTTAGCTTTCAAACGCCGCTGGTTTCGTAATTTTTTGTCATGTATTCATCCCTGAATAATTCATGGAACACTAACTGCGCCTGTTTAGGTCACCGAAAAGTAACCTGATCAATGCATATCTAAACCTTGACTATTTTCAATTAATCGTACATGTTGATAGATATACATGTCTACTTTCGTTTAAAACAAGTTTCATGCTTTTTGGAACACCATACTATTTTATATGTAATTTAGAACGCCCATGTATCATAGAGGGCTCGCCTTGGAAAAAAGGAAAAAAAAAAGCAAATCCACCTGTTATCGCGACGGCGCGACCCGCCGCGATAATAGTGGGGTCGCGCCGGCCGATGGCGTCGCGTCAAGAACGTGGCGGCACGGGCCGCCGCGATTCACCCCGGACCAGGCCAGACGGCCAGGTCCCGTGTCGCGCCCGACTGCCCCGTCGCGACTTGAAACGCGACGGGTATGTCTGCCGCGTTTTCAAGAATCCGACCAGAACTGAAATTTGTACATATGCCCTGATTGTTTAAGCTTTATACCCTTTAATTAGTCATGATTAACCCATGTTATAGTTAATTCGACTTGGTAAAATAATAATTGACATTAATGATATAAATTTAAATATTTAAAATGACATTTGCACGACTTGTCATATCCTCAAGATTTCTTTACACTTACGCACACACAACATTATCAAATTGTCATTTGACCTTGATAAATTATGCAATATTAATGTATTCGGTAAATTATCGAAATAAATGACTAAATTACCCTATTTTGTTAAATACAATTGTTTTCGTTTTTACTCGCGCATTTTATCTACTGTTACCGTTTTCCCTCGGCCTTCGAGCACTCGAGGCACGACGGACCCGTTTTTACACACTTTCCCTTGACTTGGACCACCTCTCCACCGGGAATACTCTCGATTGGACCAGGGACTCCTTGTCAAGACCTCCGTAAGTCTTCTTGGCTTTGGCGCACGTCCTTAGTCAACGAGCTGGTTGTACCCTAAAACCCGTTACACTCTTAGGGATCAGTACGATCCAAGCCTTAGTGTTCCTTCTCGTCTTGAGTTCACACCAGACCACCTGACCCGTGTACACAGCACGGCTAAGGGGCGGTTGTGACTTCTACCAGACTGCCGGTACCCGACCTGGAGCTGTGCAACCGTTACTATCGGAGTTTCACGTTGTTTTACGAAATTGTCCCTATCTCATCTACTATCTATATCCTCTCATCTGTTCACGTTCTCTCTACTCTCTCATCTATCTCGTCTAGTACTCTCTTATCTATTTCTTGGTACTCTATTTGGCCATACAATTGATTGTCTAAATTAAACAAGCAAGTACTATATGCCAAAGCAATAGGGCCCGATCTGGTCCTGGGAGGAGCTCCCGAAGAGTGCTATTTCCTTGCAAGGGTTACATGATCAGGATGTGTACGGCATGCATCCAGCGCCATTCAACAACAAATACAATTTAATTGATGACAATCAAACAATCACTTTACTATATCTCTGGTTGACATGATGCTCGACCGGGGAAGTGCTAGTGCACCTTGGTGCAGACGTTACATATTCTTTCACTATATGGCCATCCTCTATCATGCTAGTTGCAATTACTTTTGAATATGCTATCATCCTTTCGTTTACTATCGTCCTCTCGTAGTCAATGTGCTATTACTCTCTTGACTTTACTTGATCGATCTCACTAGTTAACCTGCTATACAAGACATTAATCATTTAAAGCATGCTTGTTTACATGAGATATTAAGTCCTACTGAGCGTTATCGCTCACCCTTCGTTATTTGTCATTGTGTTTTCAGGTAAGTCAGGTGATGACCTTATACACAACAACGGGATTGGATTGGAGTGATGAGCGTCCTGAAGTCATAGCGATGGAATGTCCTTAGTACCTTAGAGTCTAGTTAGATATTTGCTTTAGATTTCTTTTCCAATGTAATAATGTCATTGAGCCCTATGTTTTGGCTCTGAATTAGTGGTTGTAATAGTTTAGTTGAATTATCAATAAAATGATGAGTTTTATTACAATTATTGTTCATTAGTTGCTCTGATATTTGCGAATGTATGCGCAATTTACATTACCATACTCGTTGTTCATGCCTCCCTGATTTATTCCGCTGCTAAATTGGCAGGGCATGACACATGCTACGTAGTTGAATTTTGGCCTCGGTACAGAATTCCGCAAAACCAGCGTCCTCTCGACCATCTCGGAAATGCCGATTCCGAATTGTGGTCACATAAGTGATTCCGATATACGAGCGAAATGTTATGCCCAGTTCTTTCACTAAATGGGGTGAGAATAATCCGGAGGGGTGAATATATCGGCGATGTTGGTGCACCCATATTTATGACCTCGAAGGAGTTCTCGCGCCGAGTTGACCACAACTTCCGATCGTCGTGATAGACTGACTCTGTGTTGTGATCCTACTAGTGATTCGCATAATCGAGAGAAATGTTACTGCTAGAAAACCTTAGAAACGGGGAGATCATCGGCGGGAATTGCAATTTTGGAGTGCGAAATGAAGGATTTTCGACTCAGAAATGACGTCTTATCGCCAAAGGCTATAATGGGCGACGAGTGCCTCTGAGGGCCAATTATGACTTGGGATCCTAAAAGCGATTCTGATAATCGAGAGGAAACTTATGCCCATTTGAGCGAAGGGGTGCCCTTATGTGATCGCATCGGTAGCTTGCGACCACGCTCCCAAAGAGGAATTTGGGCTCCAAACTAGGAATCTCTGAATCTGACCTTGTGTCGTCTGGGTCGAAGAGTCAATTTTGAATTGGGGCCTCGCGAGAGGCTCTGATCACCAGGCAAAGAAATATTCATGTCTTACCAAAGGGGGTGCGACAATCGATGTACTAGTACACACGCTACACGGTGGAATTTCGGCCTCAGAATGAAATTTTGGGAAACCATCGTCTTCTCGACTGTCTCGGAGTGCCGATTCTAATTGTGGTCACATAATCGATTTCGATACCCAGGCGAAAGGTTATGCCCAATTCTTTCACTGAAGGGGTGAGAATAATCCGAAAGGTGTGAATATATCGACTATGTTCGTGCACCCATATTTATGACCTGGGGTGGAGTTATCGCGCCAACTTGACCCCGACTTCCAATCGTCATGATCTACAGACTCTGAGTTGCGGCCTCACTAGTGATTCGCGTAATCGAGGGAAATGTTACTGTTATAAAACCTTGGAAATAGGGAGATCATTGGCTGGAATAGCAATTTTGGAGTGGGAACCAAGAATTTTTTATTCGGAAATGTCATCTATGGGATAAGGGGCGATGAGCGCCTCTGATTGCCAATTCCGAATTGGGCTCTTATAAGCGATTTCGTTAACTGGGCGGAAGGTTATGCCCGTTTGACCAAAGGGGTGTCGTATTCGATCGCATCGTGAGTATGTGATTACGCTCCCGGAGCTGAATTTGGCCGCCAGAGGGGAAATCTCCGAATCCAACTTAGTGTCAACAGTGTCGAAGTGTCGATTCTGAATTGGGGCCTCGCGGGCATTTTCGATTGACAGGCGAAGAAATATCCATGTCTTACCGAAGGGGTGCGATAATTGGTATACTTGGACACACACTCCGCAGTGGAATTTCCAGCTCGAACAAAATTTCGCGAAACCAGCCCCTTTTCGACCGTCTCAGAGTGTCGATTCTAAATTGTGGTCACATCAGCGATTCCCCTTACCCGGGTGGAATGTTATTCCTTGTTCTTTCCCTGAAGGGGTGAGAATAATCCGAAAGGGGTGAATATATCGGCGATGTTCATGCACCCATATTTACGACCTAGGGAGGAGTACTCACGCTAAGATGACCACAACTTCTGATCGTCGTGATAGGTTGACTCTGAGTTGTGGCCCCACAAGTGATTCGCGTAATCGAGAAAAATGTTACTACAAGTAAACTTTGAAATGGGGAGATCGTCAGCTAGAATTGTAATTTTGGAGTGGAAAATGAAGGATTTTCATTTCGGAATCGACATCTTATCGCCAAAGGCAATAAGGGGAGATGAGCGCCTCTGAGTGCCAATTCTGAACTAGGGTCTTATATGCGATTCCGATTACCGAGCGGAAAGTTATATCCATTTGATCGAAGGGGTGTTGTATTTGATCGCATTGGGAGCCTGCGATCATACTTTCGGAGCTGAATTTGGTTACAGAAGCAGAAATATCTAAATCCGATCTTGTGCCGATCGGGTCGAAGTGTCGATTCCAAATTGGGGCCCCGCGGGCGGTTCTGATCGTTGGGTGAAGAAATATTCACGTCTTACCGAAGGGGTGTGAGAATCATTGTACTTGTACCACACTCCACGATGAAATTTCTACCTTTGAATGAAATTCCACAAAACCAGCCCTTTGTGGACTGTCTCAGAGTGTCGATTCCGAATTGTTGTCACATTAGCGATTCCGATACCCGAATAGAAAGTTATGCCCTATTCTTTCACTGAAAAGGTGAATATATCGACGATGCTCGTGCACACGTATTTATGACCTAGGGAGGAGTTCTCGCACCAAGATGACCACAACTTCTGATCGTCGTGATATGCCGACTTTGAGTTGCGGCCCCACATGTGATTCGGGTAATCGAGGAAAACATTACTAATAGAAACCTTGAAAACGGGAGATCGTCGGTTGGAATTTCAATTTTGGAGCGGGAAGCAAAGGATTTTTTATTCTGAAACAGCATCTTATCGATGAAGGCAATAAGGGGAGACAAGCGCCTTTGAGTGTCGATCCTTAATTAGGGTCTTATAAGTGATTCTGATAACCAAGTGGAAAGCTATGCCCATTTGACTAAAGGGGAGTTGTATTCGATCGCATCGAGAGCCTACGATCACGCTCCCGGAGCTAAATTTGGGCACCGGAGCAGAAATCTCCGAATCCGACCTTGTGCCACTGTATCGAAGTATCGATTACAGATTGGGGCCTCACGGGCAGTTTCGATCGACAGACAAAGAAATATATGTGTCTTACCGAAGGGGTGCGACAATCGGTGTACTAGTACACATGCTCTACATTGGAATTTCATGCTCGGTACGAAATTTCGATAATCCAGCCTCTTGTCGACCGTCTCAGAGTGTCGATTCTAAATTATGGTCACATCAGCAATTTCAATATTCGGACGAAAAGTTATGCCACATTCTTTCACTGAATGCGTGAGAATAATCCGGAAGTGATGAATATATCGGCAATGTTCGTACACCATATTTACGACCTGGGGAGGAGTACTCGTGCAGAGATAACCACAACTTCCGATTGTTGTGATAGGTTGACTCTGAGTTGCGGCCCCACACGTGATTCGCATAATCGAGGGAAGTGTTACTGCTAGAAAACCTTGGAAGCGGGGAAATCGTCGGATAGAATCATAATTTTGGAGTGGGAACCAAGGATTTTCAATTTGGAAATGTCGTCTAGGCGATAAGGGGCGACGAGCGTCTCTGAGTGCCGAATCCGAATTGGGCTCTTATAAACGATTCCGTTAACCATGCGAAAAATTATGTCCATTTGACCGAAGGGGTGTCGTATTCGATCGCATCGGGAGCTTGTGATCACTCTCCCGAAGCTGAATTTGGTTGTCGGAGCGGAACTCTCCAAATCCGACCATGTCGAAGTGTCAATTCCAAATTGGGGCCGGCCTCGCGAGCGTTTTCGATCGACGGGCGAAGAAATATTCGCGTCTTACCGAAGGGATGCAATAATCGGTGTACTTGTACACACGCTCCGCAGTGGAATTTTCACCTCGAAATAGAGTTCCGCGAAACCAGCCCCCTTATAGACGCGCGTGGGTGGTGGTTTCTCAAGTGTTTTATTTCCATTTTTTTTCTTTAACACACAAATGTTGGATCTAGATCTAATATTTTATCCACGGATTTTATATATCATTTATGGGTAAATTAATTAAGAGTCCCTATCAGATGTTTGATATTTTTTCTTATCACTGATAGAGCTGTAACTTATTATATATAGTAAATATTATCTCTTATTACAGTATACGTTAAGTCATGTTACAGTAAAGATCTCTTTATTATAATCAGATACTAGCTCCTAATTAATTTGTCCATCATTCATATATCAAAAACTATTAAATTAGATATGAGGAGTTTGTATGATGAGAGGATATATGCTTGCGTATTCAGTGTTGGAGACATGAATTTACCCAACATATATAGACATGCTTTAATTAGAAACATACGTAAGTTGTTCAAGTGGGTTTAGTATCATATCATAATTAAGATGGACCGTGAAAAATGTATATAATTTTGAGTCCTTCAAATTCAATATCCAAGTTTCATTTTTATAAGATGACATCAAAATAGATATCTTTCCCAATTCTATCTTCTAATTTGCGTCACTATATATCTAATTTTCACTGGTCGTGAGAAAGAGTGTTGGAGTTGATTTAATCTTATATCAATTAAGCTGGATTATAAAAATACGTATAATTTTGGGTCCTTCAAACTCAACACCGTGTTTGTAAGATTAACACAACAGCAAGATGCTTATATCATTGTCCATCTAATAAATCGGAAACCAATTATCTTGATTACATCTGATTCAGCATCCCTAATTCATGGTTAAGATATATATATAGGGAGTAACCTCAGACTAATATGGGAAAGGTTTACTGCACTGTTTAAAGTGTAATTTTATCATGTCAATTTATATTTTTACTCTCCTATTGATCCACCTAATCATATATTTTTAAAAAATATATATAATTTATGTGAGGTGGATAAATAAAAAAATAATAGTGCAGTTTGATAGGGTAAAATTAGATTTTTAAGGGTGCAGTAAATCTTTCTCGACTAATATATATATGTTTATTATGTTTGCAACCTATCGCCATAAGTGATGGTGGAGCTGTCCCCCTCTGCTCCCGACAAGGCCGCCGTTCCTGTGCTCTGCTGCCGGAGAAAGCTCGAGCAGGTCTTGTGAGGCCGCCGGCGGCCACGTCGCCAATTCCCTCCTCCACACCCGATGATTTCTTTTCTTTCCGTCCGTTTCACGAGAGAGGGCAGATGTGGACGTCCACATGGGGGTGGCCACCGGAGCGGCAGCTACCGGACAAGCAACCACGTCCCCTCAGCAGCTGCCTTCGGCCCCGACCGGCGGCCGGCCGGCGGCGCCCGTTCTCACTGCGGGATGCATGGATAATAACGATCAGCCGCAGCTCTAACATTTTATAGAGATAAACAGTTCTCTACTTTAATTAAACATCCGATTTCCTTCTGGTTGAATTGATGTAAAACATTGATGATGACATGATATAAATATTTATGAAATTTGAATTAAAGGCTGGGAAAAGAAATTGTAAAATGAATTAGCTTCACTGTTGTAAAGATAATTATTTTGTTCTTCATCATAAACTGCACACGTACGGTAAAGAGGGTTTGAAAAACGAAAAATTAATTTACATTAATCTGATAAGAGGAGGAGAAGGAGATATATATGCATTAAAGTAACGTATGAAGAGACACATGCATGGTTTGGGGGTGTGCCCACACACTTTGATGAGCTTTTGTCACGTAGTTATAACAAAGTCAAACATGCCATCGATCTTTCCTATACACATGTAAGTGACAACACTGATATGTATGTATGTATTTCTAGATCTATGATTGTTGATCATATATAGATGCATCGAATCAAGTCATTAAACTAATATTGGGCCACTTTGTTTCCAGAATAAAATTAAGAAATAAAATATACTGGATATCCAATTCAACATGCTTTCATAGCGTGGATTTATAAAAAAAATGCAAGAAGTGCATACCACATTTTTTCTGTTCTTTGATTGCATATCTTGTTAGAAACTATATTATAACTTCATCTCGGTATATATATATACCAGTAAGCATGGGCTTGATTATATTGATAGAATAGTACACTTCTTATCTTCCAAGATATTTCTCTCATCTTCCGGGTTTCGTACACTTTTGTCATCAAAACATGGAATTCACCCCGAGAGTACCTTAACTGCGTCCTAAAAAACAAAAGGCAAAAGCCCAAGACAATGTCTCTTTTTTTTAAGAGATATGTTTGTTTGTTGTGCTCACAACAAGGTTTACTTAGATTATTGCCTGCCAAATAATTTTATTGGCTAGACAAGAGAGAGAGAGAGAGAAAAAAAACATTTTTGACAAGATCCATAGTGAATAAGAAATTGCTTGGCAAACATTATACCTAAATCTTGTTGCTAGCACATTCTGACAAGAAGTATTTATATTCTTGGAATGATTACTCCATCGTTCTTCCCTTTATGGATGATGCATTAATTGATATCTCAGATCATGTCATGCATGAATCTGTGAATCCATTTTATTACAAGATGCCATCACCTTTGTTGTGTGTAATTAAAGAGAATATCTTCAAAGAGAGGCTAATGACCTAGTTAAGATGAAGATAATTCAAGGCACTTAGCTCCCTAACCCTTCAGCATGTAATGGCGAAGAGAGTTGTCTTCCAGCAAGACTAGCTACCATATATATCTATGATACAATAGTTTTGCTAAGGAGATCAAAACTGCTACGTACATATTATTTATGTTAAGAAGAACGAACATAACTGATCATGAGTTCATTCTTCGGTGGGATTTCAAAGAAAAATGGCTTAGCAACACAAATTTTTTTTTACAAAACTTTTAACACACCAATCAAAACACAACACCACCACTTCTTTTGTGTGTTTAGTGCATTGCTTCTCACAAGCGATGTTGTGGCAAATTTGTATTAGTTTTGTCAAATTGGTGTCAAGAGCTTGTGGGAACCAAGGCTGCAGGAACAAGAGCCTCGGTCGGGGCCCAAAACTTTAAAACCCAGGAGACATCCCACCCGCACCGATGTGACAATATTGGTACCTCCAAATACGTGGAATGTGTCTATGTATGTAAAACGCACATCAGTGACAAATTCCCGAGCCCCAACTTTGCCTGGCTGGGTGGGAAGTTCTAGACCTTTGGACAAAGACATAACTCTTAACAGGGAACAAGGTTCATCTATATATTTAATTGACACTGGAGGATGTTGGGAGCACCCTTCCTTCTATAGGTTGAATTATATCCCTCTGGGCGCTAGAGACGATCTCACATATATATATATATATTCTCCTCTTTCTCCATACACTTCACTAAGCTTCTTTCGTATATATCATCGCACATCCGTCCCTTCTTCTTCGTGTTCTAAGTATCCAAGCAGGGGCGGCAGCTCAGGCAGTATGAGGCCTATCAAGCTAGTGGCCTTCCTCCTTTTGCCGCTCTTGTTTACCATATCTCAGGTACGTACACATGAGGGAAGAAGAGCTCCAGCACAGTTATTTGAATGAAATGAACACGCACACCTGACAGTACTCGCTACCTATGTTTAGGAATCCGTCTCGAAGGAGAGCTGTCATCTGCGCTCCGGAAAAAACTGCAGGTGGGTATCTGGTTTCATGACCTGGTTCTTAGGTAATTTGAGGCACATATACATATACGTACATATCTGTCTTGTTTTCTTCCATGTGTTCTTAGAGCAAGATTAGCACCGTTATCTTCGGTTACTTGATCCCATATATTGTGCTTAAGCCGTTTGCATCTCCTTTTGATTCCAGAAGGAGACGAGCAATCCAACCGACGGGCGTAATCTCCCCTGCGGCGAACGTGGGCATGAATGCTCAGGTACCGTGGAGAAGAGAAGGTTTACCAAAGAAACTATGGAAGTGCGCCATCGTAGAGTACCAGGGTTTCATGAAGATTACTACGGGCCTAGGCAGCACGACCCTAAACACCATTAGTTAAATCTTTGAACACGTCTCACGAGACACCAACCCCTTCTTTTGTTCTCTTTTGTGTCCACCCTTCGCGTCTCTGTATTCTTAATTTCCTTGGTGAGAGCTTTGCAAAACAGGCATATGTAGACATTGTAGATGATGGAACAACTCATGTCTTCGATGTAGCAGTTTAGTTTAACTTGCTTCTTTAACTTATTACACAAGTATATATAGTAGGACAAAGTCCTCGCAGCTTTTTCCTGGGTGCCCTTTGCATGCATGCCGCCAATCTTTCACTAACATGATGTGGGTACCTTCCAATCTCTTCGCACTCTGACCAACAACGTATAACTCAAAAAATAGACGTAGTGCACACAGCAAGTTCTCTAGATCAGTTCAGTTTCAAAAGAAAAAAAAAAGGTACTTTGGAGTTCTTAATTTGATCAAAAAGTACCCCACCCCAATTCTTAGGTATACTTGCTTATCGTGGTGTTCCTAGAAGAAAGCAGACCAAGGCTAAATTAATTTGTTGTGTTATTATTGTGAGGAGAGTTGCGCCCCGCCAGAAGGTTTGCAGTTTAGTTATCAAAGCTATGAACCTCGTTACTGCCTTCACGTGGTGGTCCTCTCATGCACGGTCGATCGACTCATCATCTACAGATCAGCACGAGAAGAGAATTCACGGAACATGGCGGCTCGAAAAGTCTCCTTCCAAAGGAAGAGGTCGTGGGCTTCCCCGCAAGCCCTGTGGCCTCTTATAAGCCTGGTTCTTCGGCACCGAGCCATACCCCGGGACATCATCGACATAGCAGGGATGGACGGCTACTCCCCTGCAAGAAGGAAGTCTCCCATCCACAACTGACTACTGCAAGCATGCAAAACCCATGCACGCCCACAGTCATAGTAAAGTTTCTATAGATTGAGAGACATATAAAACGATTCGAAACAGAGAGAGAGAGAGAGAGGTGGGGGTTGGAAGACAGCAATCCAGAAGATGCTGCAGTTTTCTTGGGCGATGCCCCCGTCACATATCTTGTGTACATAACAATAACAATATATTCCATCACTCTTGCAGTATCCCTCTCCATATGATTAGGCAATTGATTACAGCCTTGTAGTCTGAGCCAAAAAGAGTGGGGATAATAGAGCAGCGCAGTGCCCTCTCTCGTTAAATGCGTCCGGAACACCTTAAATGCCGGAGGCCGCGGGAGTCGCCGGACAGGAGAGAGAGAGAGACGAGAGAGAGGTTGTCTCATGTGGTTGTTGGCTGTCCGGAGTCCCATACCCAGTTATATATTAATGCTGCTGGCTTGGCTTGGCCTGTATGGGAATTACTAGCTAGTGTGTGTGTGGGGGGGTGGAGATGGGGCTCGGTGGCGTCAAGAAGTAGACAGATCAGTGCAGTAGGTGGCTCGCATCATTAGGGGTTTTGCTCGCAGCTCTTTGCATACGCATCCCCTCGCCGACAAGGCGTGCATGCATGCCCGAGGCCTCCGCCTCGCCCTGCCTTCTCTGCCTCATTCATTGCGCCGGGGCCGGGCGGTCGTATTCGTTGGAGATTGGCCGCCACATCCACATGGTCCTCGATCTCCGCTGCGCAACCGCGCGGCGGTCGGCCGACTAGCTGTGCCCACCGGCGCATTTAGAGCAGGGACCGGGTGTGGAGACCATGCTGCATGAATCGCTGGATCGATGACCATGCGCCTTTTACTGTTGCCTGGTAGCTACCGATCAGCAAGTGTGAGTAAAGATCCTCGTCTTCAGTACGTAAGAGAAACATATTTGCATGCATACGCTGGGTGCCACCACTTCATGATCTACACAAGCACAAGTGATATATATGTATGTGGAGTGACGTGCATACACATGTAAGCTAGTGTAATGGTCGATGTTGTGCCTTCCATTGGTTGATTTCTTTCTGGTGGAAGACACGAGAAGGATACTTGGACTCCATAGGATGCGCACGTGCTAGTCAAATATTGTAAAGGGGGACACACGTGGGTCAATCGAATTTATCAATAAGGCATCATATATGTATATGAGTAATGCTAAGCTCCCGGCTAGCCGGGAGCGCAGCATGTGCTGGAGGGGCCGCGTCGCGTGAGGGGGGCGGGCCCCCCAGCATGATGTGATTTTTTTTTTTTTTTTACAATTTGTGCACACAAATATATTATTTGTGCATACAATAGTATACACGAAAAAAAAAAAAACACATCATTTTTTGCTGGAGCCCGCCCCCTCCACACGTCGCGCGTGGGGGGGGGCGCGGCCCCCCCAGCTCAGCTTTGCTCCCTGCTAGTCGGGAGCAAAGTATTTCTCTACGTATATATATCATGATTAACATTCCAAGACAAGCGTGCATGCAATGTGCTCATGCACTATGATCGACGCTTCCGCGGTATCATGACAATATGTTGTAACAATGTTCCTCTCGATCGGTTCGTATTGATCTCATTTTTTGAGATTGTGTAAGAGCATGAGTTCAATCTATGGATTTGTGAGATCTATATATGAACATTCTCCAAATTAGATGCATATGCTGGAGCCCATAAAAGAATTGTTACTCACCATGTTGAAATTCCAAGTGTGAAATAGTTTCTTTTGATGAAAAACTTAGAATAATAATACTCAAATTATGTAGAGTGTGAGAACTTTACGGTCAAATCTAAAAGTCGCCTAATTCACAACATCTAGTTTTTCTTCCCAAAGCTAGTAAACTCCAAACGCACATCCTCAATGATCAATATAGGAGCCAATATTATAAGTCCCCTCTCAAGAATCAATTTTGAGATACATGCAAGGTCTTTAATAGTTGACTGCAACTCCAGATACTTTTTTTTTAATCAAGAGATCTTAAGACTGATTTTAGGAGAGCGTACACCTACTTAATTCAAAGAAGAGGTATATTACCGCTCCACCAAGATAAATCTAGGTCATAAATTTTATTGAGAAATATTATTAAACAAATACAATATCACCTCCTGCATGTACAAGTGAATTGAGATAAAACCAAAAAATAGAGAGGAGATCCTCTCTGTACCGGGTTGGAGAGAACCCGATCGATAATAATATTAGAGGGATATTTATGAAAACAACCTCTTGTATAGTGCTAGGGTGGGTTGAGTGTGAGGGGTTTTTAGTAGTGTTTGGAAATACAAAGAGGAGATTTTACCTTTTTCAAAAAAAAAATCTCCCTAAAAAAGCCTAAAATCAATTTTTGGAACACAAAATCTCACACACTATCATTCTCTTTTTTTCTCTCTATCTCTCCTCTCTCTTCAAAATCTAAAAACCACAATTTAAAATATTTTTTTGATACTTGAAATTATAGTGAGAAAAATGGATTCTTAATTATTGTCTTTGAAAATCTACCCTTCCCACTATAGAAGAAAATATTGTCTCAGTGAGGCAATCACAGGAGGCGAGAGCATCTACAACGCCATTGACTTCCCCGTAGACATGCTGGAATTGCACAGATGAGCATAAAAAAGGAGTAAAATGTCATCCCACCATTTCATGGCCAAATAAGTTCCATCTCAAGATTCAATTTTGAGACAGCCAGGCTTTAATAGTTGACAACTCGAGGTACCTAATTTGAGTTTAAAGTAGCGTTTTTTCTATTTTGGTATGTATATAAGTGCCTAGTCGGGGCGGTCGTCGTTCCGTCCCCCTTGACACAAATGAGTGTGAGCTCTATTACCATGTTAACAATATGTCTACCCCACTTGTGTCTAGAGGTGAGCGACGGACACTTGCCCCACCGGGTCAAAGTGTTTCTCTAGAATCTAAAGTGCACGTGGAGGACTTCAACCACCTTATATTTAGGGCGAGAGGCGGGCAATTGCCCCCGTCATATGTACAAAGTGTTTCTCTTGAACTTAATGTTGTTGAAACAGTGGAAAATATGACATGGAGTAGGTAATTCATCATCACGTACAACATTGCAAATCATATGGAAACTATAATAAGAACAACATGATTATGGGCACACCCCGAGAACAGAAATATACATGATATATTGATTATGAGCATGGTGATTAAAGAATAATCAACAAAGGAAAGAAGACTGCGGAGGCGTTCCATATAGAACTCGTCTTAGAGAAGTATCGCCCCCACTATACAGTACGATTGGGGTTCGGCGACCTTCTCCATGATACAACCACAAACCACAAATCGGTCTCGCACAAGACGGATTTTGTAACACGAAAGCTATAGGAAACCTAATCCTCTTAAACCGAAAGTATGGTAGGAAGCATGCACCGAACATCGGAGAGTAGAGCGTCCGACGACGACTATAGCGGCCCGAACACTGGACGGGAGAGCGGTCGACGGCGAGTAGCCTGGCAGAGGAGGGGGCGAGAGAGAGAGAGCAGCAGCGTGGCGAGCGGTTCCTCCCCGGAGAGTCAACAGGCGTTTTCAATTCAGTAACCGCGATTAGGGAGACCTAGCTAATCGCTACATGAACACCCCACGCCCGCAAAAGCTAAGACAACAGTTCAAGGAACCGGCCCAAACAGGCCCAATCTCTAAGAAATAAAGGTCCGACGGCGTGCGTGTGTGATATGGTCTAGTATACCTCCACCTTTGTCTATAAGACGTAGTCTGATAGACACTTGGGATTATGAGTCCATCTCCTTAGAGATTTCTCATGTGAGACTAAGACCCTCACATAAGGGACAAAACTTACACACTTTTCATGCACCTTTTGCTTTATCAAATTTTGTGTTTATTTCTCCCTTTCTTAAATTGCCCCTCCTCAAACCACTTTTTACCCAACAGTTAAATCATTTAAATTCCATGTGTAGGACTTGAACCACTAAACCACTCTTTATGTACGAGTCCGAAATAATATATATATTATATATATATATATATATATATATATATAGTTGCTTAAGCATATGGGACTAATCCCCTACGGGAAAACGCTCAAGATTGTCGACATTTGTGCTCAACACAGACAGCCGTCTATAAGTACTGTACTACGTGTTTCCCGGAAGACACTTCGTTAACATATATATGATATGGAGAATATTGAAGATGCTACTCCGGCGGAGGGCCTGCTGGTGCATCGACGGGGGTCGCCTTCTCCGGCGCCGGCGACGGGGTGGAGAGCTCCACGGATTTAGTGGGTTAGCCAGGTTTGTTCTTTTCACATGCCGTGCCAATAGAAGAACCGGTCAGGCCGGTCCTAAACAAGCAGAGTACTCGTGCGCTTGGTCCAGAAGGCCCATCAACGACAGCCCTTATACAAGGCCTTAAGGCAGATAGAGCCCATAAAAATTTCGGGCATTTGATCTCGGATTCCAGTCCAATATTGTAACATTGGTTGAGACTTCAAACCACTAAGTTAGAGGTGCTGCATTTATTGAAAGGAAATTAAAATAAAAGGATTGGATCCCCTATTTTTAAAAAAAAAGGATAGTATACATCATTTATCAAAGTATGGATGTCGCAGTAAAAGTTAAAGAAGGAGAGATGTATGGTATGGCAGACAACACCACCATGGAGCTAGGTAATCAGCTGAGGACAATGGTATATGGATCGACAGATAATTTGCAAGAGATATATACAAGTGCTATCCAGAAGGCAGAAATAAGACACTCATCTCATCATATGAGATTATACATATATAAATGTAATCAGGTATTAAGGAGTTTACATACGAGGTAGGGCTGCCATGGACCTCCGAATCTATTTAGCTGACCCGTTTCCGCATTTTTTATAGGATGCGGAACTCCGAAAAAAAAAATTTCGATAGCTTAGCGAAGCGGAAATGGATATCCGAATTCTTATAGGATGCGAAAGCGGAAACACCCAATTCCGCATCTGCTTTTCCGTTTCCATTTCCGATAACTTTTAATATATATTATATAATATTTTATAATAAAATATCCTCAAACTTTGGCTCTAAATTTTTAACTCATTGTCTCTCACCTCCCATCTATATGTAAATGTCATCTATTCTAGTCCTAATTATTGACAACTTTTTTCTCTAATGATATTTATATCTACATATATTGATTATCTATTACTCAACCATTTATATCACCTATATTACCATACTAATTGATCTTGTTATACTTCATTTAGTAAAGATCATTATAATGTACATGATGAAGAAGATATGGTAGAAAAGATTATTAAATTTACATTTGAAACTATTCAAATTTTAATAATTATATACTTATAATTTATAATTAATTCTAATTGTACAAATATTGTTACATCCGAAGTTTCGTTTTGTTTCCGTTTTCGTTTCCGATTTTATGATAGAAAGCGGAAATGGATACGGAAGCGGAAACACCCTTTTTCGTTTCCGACTCCGAAATTTCTTACAGGAAGCGAAACACACTCATTTCCGATTCCGACTCCGACCCTTTGGCAGCCCTAATACGAGGATGAAATAATACAACAAATCAGCAGGTCTGGCAAATTAGGGAAGACTCATGAAAGGGATATTTTCAAATATACCCTCGTTACAGGCTTATTTGCCGAGTGTTACGTATGTTTTCTTCATAAGATTAATCTTGCACGACTTAGTGCCAAGTGGCTAATTACCTCCATTTGAGATGCCGGCGATATTAATCCAGCATCACGTATAAAGTTAATCTATTGGACAAAAATATATTTATAAAATGAAGATTTATTTATTGGCAGATTGAACCAAAGAGAGAGGGGGTACTGAAACAAGTAATTACAATTTTTTAATTTGTTTAAATAAGTAGGGCTAAATAGGATATTACATAATGGTAATGGATGATAATGGCATGGCCATTTTGTAGATATTACAATCTTGTTAGTTTTAAAAAATGGAATAAAAATAAGATGGGCTTACAAATAAACCTGTGAGGAGGGTATTTTTTACAATGTTCCGGTTGAAAATTTCAAGCCTGGCTCTGCCCGGTGTGGGAGGAAATGCCTGATGAGGTTCGACCCGGGTCGTAAGAACAAAATAAGTTCATTTTTATTTGATGCAATAAATAAATAAATATGTTGACACAACAAGCCTACATATTTTTCAACGACAGTCTTCAAATAAAATTTCAAAAAACTTAATGCTCGCTCCCATTGCCTCATTGGTGGTGTGAGACTTGCTGTCATGACCCATACCCACTTGTGAGAGCAAATGGCTCAGTGGAACTTAAGTCTTTCTCATAAAATTTACACCTATATCCTTAGTTTGTAAAATATTTATTTTCCTTCTCGTAAAATTATCAAATTATCGTAGGAAGCACCAACATAATTCACAAGTCAAACATGGCTTCTACAATATTCTACAGATATTGGGATCTTTTACCCAAAAAGATACCAACACAGGTCATGTTGGGCCTAAAATTAAAATTGGGCCATCAATTGGTCCAAGATCTTTCACAATTGGGCCTGGGCCGCGTCCATTGATATCCCTAACTGCTTTGATGAGAAGGATTTGTATCGTTTATTTCCATGTCCTCTTAAACGGTGATAAGCCAATCTCACGCAAGACAGAAACAAATAACTCTCTCTCTCTCTCTCTCTCTCTCTCTCTCTCTCTCTCTCCTTCTCCTCTCTCTCTCTCTCTCTCTCTCTCCTCTCACAGAAATTTTGTTAGACTTCAAGCGTGAGTAACTTTATGTTTAAGAATATTAAAGGCTAGACACTAATATTTCAAATTTAAGAGGAGAGCTACGTCATTAAAGATATGGGAGGATGTAAGAGTAGAGTCAATAGGCTACAATAACTTGGAGAAATCAGGGGGCACCTAATTAAATAACAATTGCAAGTTGGGGGGGGCGGGCATGGAGAATTGGTAACTCTCTTCTATCGAAAGGATAAGTGGTGGGTTCGATTCTTCCAATTCTCGTGTAGGTGGGGGATTATTTGGTGGCCTCTCAATATATTCCTCCCGAGTTTTCATGTAGCGGAAAAAATACAATACATGTAAAATACCACGGCTATAGCAAGACTCGAACTCTTGACCTCCTGGTGTTGAGCTCGTTACCCAAAAAAAAAAATTTGCAAGTTTGATTGACGATCATGTCATTTATCGCAAATAAAGTATAAGAAGAAAGCAAAAGGGCTATAAGTAATTGGAGAAACCAGAGGAGGTGGTGGGAGGATCAAGGGAAGTCGGACAGGATTTTCCAAGTAGGATATGATTTGAAGCATATTATGACATCGGTTCATTCCAATCCATTGCTTTTAATTAATTCTCTCTTCTAATGCCACTTGTGATGTATATACACCGACTATATTCAAGTATCATCACCTAAGATAAGTTTAATTAAATAAGTCTAATCCCCAAGCTATTAACTTCTACAGTTTTATCTTTTAAGTTTTTATCTATATTATAGTCACACATCATTTATAGCGTTACTATTTCCTGTATGTCAAATTTTATATCCAAATATCTTTAAGTTTAGATTCTTTCCATCTAGTTCATCTAGTTTCTTGTAGACATGTTGTGCTACTTAACCAACTCTAGACCTTTACCCATTAAGGTTCTTATACAGTTTTATTTTTTAAGTTTTTATCTATTATTATAGTCGCATCATTTCTAGCGTTACTATTTCCTATATGCCAAATTTTATATCCATCAATATCTTTACTTTAGATTCTTTCCACCTAGTTCTTATAGACATGTTGTGCTAACTTAACCAACTCTAGATCTTTACCCGTTAAGGTTCTTATATTCCAAGTAACTAGATAGATTCTATACTTTTGGACTAACTTTTTTATCTATATTTGTCCAACTCTACACGGAAACCCTTTCCTAGTTGACACAACAATCGGGCACCACTACTGTGCGTCGTCTATGAGGAACACCCCTAGCTAACCCTTGCATATTTATCATTCTATCCAAATTTAACGTATCACATCGCTTTCAGAGAGCATCCTAGCATTAGCACAAATATTTAGATTAGAATTCATATAAAATTGACATTATTTACTCTTGGTTACCGACCTAAGGCAACTCCCCCCCCCCCCTCCTGTCATCCAAGCTTGGGACTGGCCATGGTAGAGTTTGTGGTGTACCATGTTTAATCACAAAAGTTCATGATAAAGAGAGAAGTGACCTTTGATGAGTCTGCGATGCTTTGAGCGAGAGAGAAGTCAACAACAAAAGTGGAGATCAAGTTAGCAGCAAGTAGGAAGAACTAGAGATGAAGCTCTAAGTGGAAAGTGCAGTGCAAGAGGAGACAACACATGCCACATATGGGCTAGTTGATGTGCCACAGAGTAGTATAGCACAACAGCAAGTCCCCCAAAGGCAGCAACATTGCAATAGACAGACAGCGAAGGGTGATCAAGATATCTAGTAGGTATGTCATGCTGACATGTAACTTTTGCTTTGTCTGTTGTAGATGACGTTGAGGGGGCACAACCAAGTTCTTATAGAGAGACAGTTGCATCAAATGAGTCCTCTAAATGACAGTTGGCCATGTAAGAGGAAACTTAGTCTCTATAGAAGAATAATATATGAGAACTGGTGAAACTACCACCAGATCAGAAGATTGTAGGATGCAAATGAGTCTTCAAGAGGAAGGAAGGAATTCCTCATGTGGAAGATGCTAGATACAATACACAATTTGTGGCAAAGTATGGCTGCCCTACCAGAGATTTGCGTAATCGAGGGAGACCGTCTCTGAGTGCCGATTCCGAATTGAGGTCTTATAAGCAATTCCGATAATCGAGCGGAAAGTTATGCCCATTTGAGCGAAGGGGTGTCCGTATGCGATCGCATCGGCAGCCAGTGACCACGCTCCCGGAGAGGAATTTGGGCGCCGGACCGGAAATCTCCGAATGCGACTTTGTGCTGACCGGGTCGAAGTGCCGATCCAAATTGGGGACTCGCAGGACGTTCCGATCGCTGGGCGAACAAAAATCCACATCCTACCCAAGGGGTACGACAATCGGTGTACTAGTACACACGCTCCGCGGCGGAATTTCGGACCCAAAATGGAATTTCACGAAACCAGCGCCCTGTCGACCGTCTCAGAGTGCCGATTCTGAATTGTGGTCACATAAGCGATTCTGATACCGGGCGGAAAGTTATGCCCAGTTTTTTCGCTAAAGGGGTGGGAATAAACTGGAAGGGGTGACTATATCGGCGATGTTTGTGCACCCATATGTACGTCCTCGGGATAAGTTCTCGCACCACTTGAACACAATTTTCGATCACCGCAACAGGCCGAATTCATGTGGCTGCCCCGCCAGCGATTCTCGTAATCGAGGGAGACGCTACTGACAGGAAACCTTGGAAATGGGGAGATCGCCGTTGGAAACGTAATTTTGGAGTGCGAAATGAAGTTTTTTGACCCCAAAATGACGTATTATCGCCTGAGGCAATAGGGGGGTGATGGCCGCCTCTGAGTGCGGATTCCGAATTGGGGTCTTATAAGCGATTCCAATAACCCAGCGGAAAGTTATGCCCGTTTGAGCGAAGGGCTGTGCGTATGCGATCGCATCGGCAGCCCGCGACTACGCTCCGGAGAGGAATTTCGGCGCCGAACCGAAAATATCAGAATGCGACCTTGTGCCAACGGGGCGAAGTGTCGATTCCGAATTGGGGCTTCGCGGGCCATTCCGATCGCCGAGTGAACAAAAATAGGCATCTACCCAAGGGGTATGACAATCGATGTACTAGTGCACACGCTCCGCGGCGCAATTTCGGCCCGGGAACGGAATTCCGCAAAACCAGCGCCCTGTCGACCGTCTCGGAGTGCCGATTCCGAATTGCGGTCACATAAGCGATTCCGATATCCGGACAGAAATTTATGCCCAGTTCTTTCATTGAAGGGGTGGGAATAACCGGAAGTGATGACTATATCGGCGATGTTTGTGCACCCATATCTACGTCGTGGGGACGAGTTCTCGCGCCGAGTTGAACACAACTTCCGATTGTCGTGACAAGTCGAATCCGTGTGGCTGCCCCACTAGCGATTCGTGTAATCGAGGGAGACACTACTGCCAGAAAACCTTAAAAATGGGGAGATCGTCAGCTAGAAATGTAATTTTGGAGTGCGAAACGAAGGTTGTTCGACCCCGAAACAACGTCTTATCGCCTGAGGCAATAAGGTGGTGACAGGCGCCTCTGAGTGCCGATTCCAAATTGGGGTCTTGTAAGCGATTCTGATAACCGAGCGGAAGTTATGCCCGTTTGAGCGAAGGGGTGTGCGTATGTGATCGCATCGGCAGCCCGCAACCACGCTCCCGGAGAGGAATTTGGGCGCCGGACCGGAAATCTCCGAATGCGACCTTGTGCCGATGGGGTCGAAGTGTCGATTCAGAATTGGGTCTCGCGGGCAGTTTCGATCACTGGGTGAACAAAAATCGACGTCCTACCCAAGGGGTACGACAATCGGTGTACTAGTACACACACTCCGCGGCGTAATTTTGGCCCCGAAACGGAATTCCATGAAACCCGCACCCTATCAACCGTCTCGGAGTGCCGATTCCGAATTGTGGTCACATAAGCGATTCTGATACCCTGACGTAAAGTTATGCCCAATTCTTTCGCTAAAGGGGTGGCAATAACCAGAAGGGGTGACTATATCGGCGATGTTTGTGCATCCATATCTACATCCTGGCGACGAGTTCTTGCACCGAGTTGAACACAACTCCGATCGCCGTGACAGGTCGAATCCATGTGGCTGCCCCGCCAGCGATTCACGTAATCGAGGGAGACGCTATTGCCAGAAAATCTTGGAAACAGAGAGATCGTCGGCTAGAAATGTAATTTTGGAGTGCGAAACGAAGGTTTTTCAACCTCGAAATGACGTCTTATCGCCTGAGGTAATAAGGTGGCGACACACGCCTCTGAGTGCCGATTCCGAATTGGGGTCTTATAAGCGATTCTGATAACCGAGTGGAAAGTGATGTCCGTTTGAGCGAAGGGGTGTTCGTATGCGATCGCATCGGCAGCCCGCGACCATGCTCCCGGAGAGGAATTTGGGCACCGGACCGGAAATCTTCGATTGCGACCTTGTGCCGACTGGGACGAAATGCCGATATGCCGATTCCGAATTTGGGCCTCGCGCGCCGTTCCGATTGCCGGGCGAACAAAAATTTGTGTCCTACCCAAGTAGTACGACAATCGGTGTACTAGTACACACACTCCGCGGCGTAATTTTGGCCCCGAAACGGAATTCCATGAAACCCGCACCCTATCAACCGTCTCGGAGTGCCGATTCCAAATTGTGGTCACATAAGCGATTCCGATACCCGGCAGAAAGTTATGCCTAGTTATTCCGCTGAAGGGGTGGGAATACACTCGAAGGGTGACTATATCGGCGATGTTTATGCACCCATATCTGCATCTTGGGACGTATTCTCGGGCCGAGTTGAACACAACTTCCGAACACCGTGACAGGCCGAATCCATGTGGCTGCTCCGCCAGTGATTCGCGTAATCGAGAGAGACGCTACTGCCAGAAAATATTGGAAATGAGGAGATCGTCGGCTAGAAACGTAATTTCAGAGTGCGAAACAAAGATTTTTTGACCCCGAAACGAAGTCTTATCGCCTGAGGAAATAAGGGGGCGACGGGCGCCTCTGACTGCCGATTCCGAATTGGGGTCTTATAAGCGATTCCAGTAACCGAACAAAACATTATGCCCGGTTGAGCGAAGTGGTGTCCGTATGCGGTCGCATCGACAGCTGCGACTACGCTCCCGGAGAAGAATTTGGGCACCGGATCGGAAATCTCTGAATGCGACCTTGTGCCGACCGGGTCAAAGTGCCGATTCCGAATTGGGACCTCGTGGGCCATTTCGATCACCGGACAAACAAAAATATGCATCCTACACAAGGGGTACGACAATCGGTGTACTAGTAAACACGCTCCGCGGTGGAATTTTTGCCTCGGAATGGAATTCTGTGAAACCAGCGCCCTGTCGATCGTCTCGGAGTGCTGATTCTGAATTGTGATCACAGAAGCAATTCCGATACCCGGGAGAAAAGTTATGCCCAGTTCTTTCGATGAAGGGGTGGGAATAAACTGAAAGGGGTGACTATCTCGGCGATATTTGTGCACCCATATCTACGTCCTGGGGACGAGTTCTCACTCCCAGTTGAACACAACTTCCGATCGTCGTGACAGGCTGAATCCGTGTGGCTACCCTGCCAGCGATTCGCGTAATCGAGGGAGATGCTACTGTCAGAAAATCATAGAAAAGTGGAGCTCGTCAGCTGGAAACACAATTTTGGAGTGCGAAACGAATATTTTTTGACCCTGAAACAAGTCCTAATGCCTGAGGCAACAAGAGGGCGATGGGCGCCTCTAAGTGCCGATTCTTAATTGGGGTCTTATAAGCGATTCCGATAACCGAGCGGAAAGTTATGCCCGTTTGAGCGAATGAGTGTCCGTATGCGATCGCATCGGCAGCCCGCGACCACGCTCCCGGAGAGGAATTTTGGTGCCGGACCGAAAATCTCAGAATGCGACCTTGTGCCGACTGGGTCGAAGTGTCGATTCCGAATTGCGGCCTCGTGGGCCGTTCCGATCGCGGGCAAACAAAAATCCACGTCCTACCCAAGCGGTACGATAATCGATGTACTAGTACACACGCTCCGCGGCGAAATTTCGGCCCCATAACGGAATTCCATGAAACCAGCACCCTGTCGATCGTCTTGCAGTGTCGATTCCAAATTGTGGTCACATAAGCGATTCCGATAACTGGGCGGAAAGTTATGCACAGTTCTTTCGCTGAAGGGGTGGGAATAAACCGGAAGGGGTGACTATATCGGCGATGTTTGCGTACCAATATCTACGTCTTGGGGACGATTTCTCGTGCCGAGTTGAACACAACTTCAGATCGCTGTGACAGGCCGAATCCGTGTGGCTGCGCCGCCAGTGATTCACCTAATCGAGGGAGACGCTATTGCTAAAAACCCTTCGAAACAGGGTGTTCGCTGGCTAGAAAAAAAAATTGGATTGCGAAACGAAGGTTTTTCGACCCCAAAACGATATCCTATCACCTGAGGCAATAAGGGGGCGACGGGCGTCTCTGAGTGCGGATTCCGAATTGGGGTCTTATAACCTATTCCAATAGCCGAGCAGAAAGTTATGCCCGTTTGAGCGAATGAGTGTCTGTATGCGATCGCATCGGCAACCCGCGACCACGTTCCCGGAGAGGAGTTTGGGCGCCGGACCGGAAATCTTCGAATGCGACCATGTGCCGACCGGGTCGAAGTGCCGATCCGAATTGGGGCTTCGCGGGCTGTTCCGATCACCGGGTGAACAAAAATTTGCGTCCTACCCAAGGGGTACGACAATTGGTGTGCTAGTACACACGCTCGGCGGTGGAATTTCAGCCCCGGAACGGAATTCCCCGAAACCAACGCCCTGTCGACCGTCTCGTAGTGCCGATTCCGAATTGTGGTCAAATAAGCGATTCCGATACATACCCGGGCGGAAAGTTATGCCTAGTTCCTTCGCTGAAGGGGTGAGTATATCGGCGATGTTTGTGCACCCATATCTACGTCCTGGGGATGAGTTCTCACGCCGAGTTGAACACAACTTCCGATAGCCGTGACAGGACGAATCTGTGTGGCTGCCCCGCCAGCGATTCGTATAATCAAGGGAGACGCTACTGCCAGAAACCTTGGAAACTGGTACATCATCGACTGGAAATGCAATTTTTTTAGTGCGAAACGAAGGTTTTTCGAACCCGAAATGACATCTTATCACCTGAGGCAACAAGGGGCAACGAGCGTCTATGAGTGCCGATTCCGAATTAGGGACTTATAAGCGATTCTGGTAACCGAGTGGAAAGTTATGTCCGTTTGAGCGAAGGGGTGTCCCTATGCGATCGCAATGGCAGCCCGCGACTACGCTCCCAGAGAGAAATTTGGGCGCCGGACCGGAAACCTCTGAATGCTACCATGTGCCAACCGGGTCAAAGTGCCGATTCCGAATTGGAGCCTCGCAGGCCGTTCCGATCGTCGGGCGAACAAAAATCTACGTCCTATCCAAGGGGTACGACAATCGGTGTGCTAGTACACACGCTCCGCGGCCAAATTTCAGCCCCGAAATGGAATTCCGCAAAACCAGATCCCTGTCGACCGTCTCGGAGTGTCGATTCCGAATTGTGGTCACATAAGCGATTCCGATACCCGGCGGAAAGTTATGTCTAATTCTTTCGCTGAAGGGGTGGGAATAAACCAGAAGGAGACATTGCCTAAGCTTGATTGGCTCACAAAACATGTAGGGTGGCCCTGACAGGGCATTGGCGATTACAACGATCGTGATAGAGCTTGACACTGAATGTGACTTGTGGACATGAGCCAGGAGAAGAATTTGTTGTGTAGCGGCTGGATGGCCCGCCTTCTCAATGCTACAAAGAACAAGAAAATGCATGCAGTGTGATTGCGTAAGGGGCTGGGAACGGAAGACCAACTCCCGTGCGTTGTCAAGACTCTAAATGCAAGTAATTCTTAACGCTCACGGGAGTTTCAAAACTAGCGCCCATTTCTCAAGGGCCAACTCAGTCGTAGGAACGCATTATGTTTGTTCACCTATAAGTAGAGAACCCCTTCTCTTGTTTAATGCATTCCGATGAGAGCTCAAGTGAACATAATAAGAGAGGTCTCAGGGGTGAGAGTTTGAAAGAGTTCTTGAAAGAAGATTTGTTCCTCTGAGATGGGGTGTGAGCTTCTATAATATTTCTCCACATCTAATAAAATTTTAATTGTCGATGTCTCTATTTTTGTATTTATGTCTTATGTGATTGATCTTTCTTCCCTATCTTTCGTTTTGTCATATGCATTCTTGAGACAACACTCTATCTATCTGAATGACCTTGTCATAACATCACGGAAACTAGCTGACACCGAGACCTGCATATATATATAGACGACATTTTTTTCATTTACATGTATGTTGTTACTGCACCCACCAAGTATTTGATAAATTAATTATTACATGCATAGTTATCTATTTGATGATAACAATTGGATGATGAACTCTGGGAGTGTTTGGCAACTTCTCTAGCAAAACATGGGGGCCATGGACTTGCATGTGAGATCACTTTTCCACGGAAGCTCACACTTTGTTCTCGTTCTTCCATGGAAAGATCGATCTCAGTCAAAGTCAGACAACCACATCATAAGGTTAGCATTTTGTTCTTTCCCCACTGTTGTCTTCCCCGCTCGTGGTGGGATGACAGCGGATTTTAAAATCTGAAAAAAGGGTTCAGACATGGGCGGGCTTGGGGAACGATGCACACGAGTGCTTCTCCCGGGGCTTTCCAGCTGTTTGTGTCGTCGGAATCATCCTGCCCCTTCTCCGCGCCATGTTTTCCAAATTTTTAACAAATTAAAGAAGGAAAAGAGAAAAAAAATTGTAATCTAATCGAACTGCTCGATCTTTCCTCTCTTCTCGAGCCCATTAGATTTGACTATTCTTAAGCAACAGTGGAGATGTGTGGCTCAACGTGGGAGTTGCTTAGATTTCTAAGGAGGAAGTTGGTTATATTCCCATTTGCTATAGAAAATATTAGGAGAAAGAGAGAACACAGTGTTGAATCAACTGCCATCCTCGGATTCCTAGCTCGATCGACAGGGTTTGCATGTGGGCGTGGAGGCTCCTCAGATCAGTACTGCTTTGTTTCTGCTGGGCTGTGGAAGCTGTCGGGAGAATTGCTTAGAGCTTTTTGTAGGAGCTGGGGTTCGATCTCCATTTACCTTCAACACATAGGGGATCGGTGGGGGATGCCTTTCCTTCTGTTCACGTTGGCCGTGATTTCGGCGGCGTCAACGTTGGAGAGGCTGCCGCCGGCGGACCTGGCGCAGACGTAATGCCCGCTACGCTTCTTCCGGACGAACTCCGCCGTGCAGGGGGCGGCGCTGCTCAGGTTCTCCGAGTCCGAGGAGCCCATCGGCTCGTCGTTGTCCACGACCGTCGAGTGGGTAGTGTTGTCGTTGCCATCGTCGTCCCTGCCGTCGTGGGGGACAGCGAAGTCCGGGTTCAGCGAGAGAGAGTCGCAGGTCCTCAAGTAGGGGGACAGGTCCTTCTTCTGCCTCAGCACGAAGTCGACCTGCATATATACATAAACGACGAGCTCATGATCAATAACTCGCAAGTATACATTTTTTTTGAGGTTTTCACCACGGTTAAATATCTTTGTGACATTAAATTTTGGCTTAGAATTACATTATCTACATATATATATGACGATCAGTCAGTCACACAAGAGTTCCTATATCTTTGTCTTCAGTATATACTACCGAGCATATCATATATATGGTTCAGCATGATAATTTTATGTAATTAGTTGGTATAAACTGAGGAGCTTGATGCCATGACTGATGACACTTCTACCCTGGAAACCAGCTAGTTAACTAAGAAGGGAGGGAGAATTCTACACATATGCCTCCTCCCGCACAGTCATCAAATTAACTGCGTAATTAATGCATGTTTTTTTTACCTTGCAGCCAAGAGAGCAGTGGATGTAGGGTTCTTGGAGGCTCCTGTCGCAGGAGGTGCAGATGTTTCCGGAGCCCTTGAACTGCCTGCTCTGCGGCCGCTTCTTGATGAACACCACTTTGGAGCTGTTGATGGTGTATGGCTGCAGAGTGGAAGAGACATGGGTAAAAAACAAAGGCTAAATTATCAGATACACATCGCCAAAAGCATAGCAGGAAGAAGCTAGTAACTAAGCCGCAATGTTTCAATCATTTGGCTTATATATTTGTACAGACATACGTACAGACGTATAGAAGATTAGAAGAAGAAGAAGAAACTAATTACTTGAACGTTGGAGCAATCTATGAGCTTCTCAGGTCCTCCAGCCGGACGACGTCATGGTAGACGTAACGCCGGACTTGCACCAGGCGGTGGAAGCGGTGAGAAGTCAGGCAGTGCGGGCAGAGGCTGGTGCAGCAGTCCAAGCAGCAGATGTTCTTCTCGTTCTTCTTGGCCGCCTCGTGCGTCGAGCAGCTCACGAAGAACTTCTGCGTGTCGAGCGCCTCCAACCACGCCGGCTTCCAAATCGCCTGTCCCCAACACAAGACACGAAGCCAAACACACGCACAAGAGGATAATTAACAAGTTAAGCCCATTAGAGAGAGAGAGAGAGAGAGAGAGAGAAAGAGAGAGAGAGAGTAATTGCTTGCTTACTCCCTACTCAATCCCCCACCACCGCCCAAGGATTAATGGAACTGACGAGGAGAAAGGGAGGGGAGGACAGAAAACCCACCATGATCACGACGGAGGGGAATTGAAGGGGGAGACCAGAAGGAGCGTTCGCAGTGCAGTGGTCCTCGGAGAGGAAGAGACGAAGATAAGTAGCAGTAGTAGTAATGTTGTGCAGAAGGACAGGATGGGGGGGCGGTGTTGCAGGGGGGCGGACTAGGTCTAGAGGAGGAGAGGGAAGATGATGGCGTTAGGGCTGCACAGCATTTATGGAGGATCACAGGGGAAGTCGAGGCATATATTTATTCCTGTGCGAGCTCCTGACACATTACGTTTTGTCAAGGGTAGGCTGCCCTCCCCTTCGTTGTGATGTGCGCCATTAAACAAAAAGCCATAAAACTATGAGAGGTGGGGAGATGAGGGGAACGTGGGCGCTGTTCCCATGTCTCCCCCCACCGGCACTCACATTTAACTAAAACTACCACCCCGACCCCTCCTTGGCTGGAGAGCTCCGGCCTGCTAAACTATGTCCGGGGGCGCCCTTGGCCGGCGAGCTGCGGCCTGTAAACTAGTGCCGCTCGGCGTAGGGAGGGGTTTGCCCGAGGCGGCGCGGCATGGCCTTTGTCCCTGGCCATTAATGGGGTATTGTCTGTGCCCCGGTGCGCTGGTGATCTCTGCTGAGGTTGCAGAGACGTCTCTATTTTTACACGCGCTTATGGTGTAGGTAATCATAGTATATATCTATCTATCCTTAGTGTAGCCCATGGGCATGTCCGCATGACCACCTGTGCCGTGGCGCAGAGGATCTTGTCCATCCGCTGGTTTAATTAGAGGCCATGACCCCCGCCTTGGGCCTCCGGCATGCCTAAGATGTAGTGTTGGTGTGTTTTGACGGTGATTTCTATTTTATCAAGGCCGAAAGAGATCTAGAACCTTTTTAGTTAAGAGAAACCCTTTTTTATCCATTAGCTGGTAAAAAATTATTTCGATCAAATGGGGATTGATTTCGAATCCGAACTCCACATTTCAGTAAAATGTAGCATAAGACCAATTCTGTATTAGTCGTGTTACAGGGGTTTCTAGGCAGGTCGGCTAACCCCGAGTATAACCGACCACATCTGAGGATAGTCCAACATTCAATAGTTTTGGCTGATTGGCATGAATCTCACCTCGGATAAGAACCAGTTCGGATCGGCAGAGTTGACGAGAATGGCGGCGTCCGAGCTGATCAAGGTATTCCCGTCGGGTCGGACTTCGGATCAACCGACCTCAGTAAGGCCATTGGCCGACATCTTACTTACGGCCTCACCAAGTACGTCAGCTACAGCTCTGGTCTGTACGTCCCAGACGTCTACAGCTCGGCCCAGTCGGGCCTGTCTACAGCTCGGCCCAGGCAGTCTTGCAAATCCGACCACAAGGGAGCTCACCGTTTTGCACCTCGGGTCATCAAAAGCTCGGATCTCGCCGACCTTGAGCTCGGCCCTCTCATGTGCCCCATCACAGCCCACACGGTCAACAGGCGAATAGGGCAATGACCGAGAATCACGGAACCGCAAGTCACGGCCATTAAGGCCACGATCTCAGCAATCAGGCCTACAGGTGGCAACCACGATCATCGCAACTCTGCAGAAGTAACGGCACCCAATCCGGCGGGAATCTCGGTAACTACCAGCGAGATTGACGGCTCGTCCAGCTCACACGTACGTATCCTAACACTATAAAGGGTAGACACTTCACAAACAAAGGTACGCTGTTCTCCCCCCATGCTACGCCATTCTGTTCGGCTAGCAACTGACTTGAGCGTCGGAGTGTCTCTCCGCCGAGCCCACTCGGCGGACTTTGCAGGTCAGGTCGGGAGGTCGGGAGCAGCTTCGCACGTCGGCCAAGCGCGCCTCAAAAAGATTCATCGGCTGGTCGTCTCGACTCCGTCTGACGAGAAGCGCCTCTACGGTCACCTCGGCTGGAGCCGAGCTATGTTACTATAGTAGTAACAAGTCGACCAGGAACGGATAAAAGATGTTTAGTAATAAAACGTAAGACCCATTAATATAAGATCAATTTTATGTCGGATAAAATTTATCGGTCGAATGGGTAAAAGATGTTTTCCAAAGTTTAATGTCGACACACAGAGTTCATTAGCAACATAAACTGAGGAGCATGTTGGCTATATTAATTAATCTGCACCTTCTCCTGATCAATCAATTAACTGTACCCCCTTTGAATAATCTTGCGAGTGAAGATGGCAAGAAACTAGGTAGGTAGATTACAAGCATGCATAGTAGATCAAGCTTTTTCCATTTATTTGCTCATCCAGGGTGGTGGACACTATACAGATATGCAGTGGTTAGCCAATCATACATGTGGCTTAGTTAACTAGGTGAGGCATCAAGCTCTAGCTTAGGAGGAGGAGAGGAGTTTCTCATGCACCTTTATAGGTGGGTGCAGTAGTACAAACGTTAACGTATATATATGAGAGTACTCTCATGCACGCCTTTCACGTTGAAACAAAATACTAAAAAGAATACAGTGATATCAGATGCGTGGTCAGCAAAACAAAGGTTAAAAAAACTTTTGCAATTGTGGAAAGCGATGGAAACGTAGGAAATAGCCCTTTAATGACATGAACATGTATATAGTTTCTTTTTAAGAAAAAGAATCACCCACGTATATATCACCACTTTCACGGAGGCCGAAGGATTTATAATAATATATATATCAGAAGGTATAAAGGGGAAAATAAAGCTAGCGAAAGATAATAGATGCCTCCTAAAAATAGAGTTCAATCTTTTATCAGCCAATATCATTAGCATGTACCCTAGCTACCTCAGAGTGGGTTAGACAATATTGGGGTGAGATTGGGAGGGAGGAGACCCAAGTTTGATACCCTGATATATTACATTTGTGGCCTTTCGTCATTAGACTATCAACTAAAAAAAATATACCTTAGACGTTGATACATATTTTCAACTCATTAAGAAGTACTTAATGTATTTTTTTCACTATACTTTTAGTGCACACAACTCATTAAGAACTAGTTATCATACTTTTTCAATACATTTCTAATGTATTTTTGTTCTCCTTGTTAGACATACACAATGTGCCGATTAGTTATTGGCTGATGAAGGGGGTTCAAAGTTCACCAGAGATGCATTAAGAAAGTAGAACAAGTATTTCTCCAACTCATTAACTCGCACGACCAATATTGTCTGCACACATCTTGGTGTATGCTAAAAAAAATATGACAAATTTTGGTAGTGTTGATGTGTGAAATTTCGGTATGCCCTCCAAAAGATATTGTTTCCATGTGAAGTTTTATCTTGTTCCCAGAAAATAGCCCTTGTAGAAGAAGAGGAGTAAGTTTTGCTTATAAGCACGTACTTATGCTTACTACATCCAATATGGACTAAACTAAGTCGCCACAAAGTCCTCCGATTAAGAATAAGAGTGTCTGGATTGTTGTGATAAAATGCTTAGACATGACATATGGTCTCTTATTCAGTTCCCACAAATGATATGTAATACGAGTAGATCTCACATGCTCTGTCCGTCCTAAGTCTAAGACGTCAGACATTGCCGACCACTGGTTTCAATGAAAATGACATGCTCACCTCGAGTTAAGGCCAAGTTGAGGAGGTTGGCTCTAGAAGGTGACAAGACTCCTATCAGAGACAAGGCTCGAGAGAGGAGGTAAATCTGACGAGGCTCATCTCGGGGTCAACGCTTGAGATAGGGGATCAACTTAGGTCAACAAGCTCATCTCGAGTAAAGGCCGAGACGAGGAGGTTGGCTTCTTTCAATGCGGAGGGTGTATCGTGGGAAACCCGGGCATTTGTGACTCGCGTAACGACTCATTAACTCGAACGTAGGGATAATAGTGTAGATCGTACGGATCGTAACAATGGCCATAAAGGCCAAGATCTGGACAACGTGGTACGACGGTTGCAACAACGTGGTGCGATATTCGCGGGTATCTCCGATGATCGCAGGTGTACAACCTATCACTATATATAGGGGGATGCTTAATGTTCTCAGGTATGCTGTTTAATTTGCTCTTCTAGCTAGGCCATTCTTCTCAACTTACAACTAACTTGAGCATCTCAGTGTCTCTTCACCACAACCCCTCAGTGGGCTTGCAGGATCTCGGACGTCGGTCAGACCAAATCTTGTCGGCAAAGCAGACACCTCGGCCCCTAGTAATCACATTCAAAATTCCTAAGGACAACCCATAATAGTATCAATATTGATACATGAAATTTCAGCATGTCATGAAGAGATATTATCTCTGTTTGTCGTTATGTCCTTGGAAAAGAACTCTATTAGGATCAGAAGAATGAATCTTACTTATAACATATTTATTTTACTATATCTAATATGAGATTAAACTATGTTGTAAGGTAGATAACAAGACTCAAAACAAAGATATATGTATATGGAGAGTTCAACTAAGTGTCATCTTTACATCTTAATTATTTTAAGTTTTACCAATTTTGTCTACACAAATCACATAAAGATATACCTATCTCATCCACTTTTCTCTTACTAAGAGACTATTTGGGTGGTTGTAAAACATATTTATAGAAAAAAAAAGTTATCAACAACATTTATATGAAAATAAAAAGTATAATTATCCATTTGACACCCACATAAATGATTTTCATGAAAATATATTTTTTATGTTTGTTTTCTAGTAAAATATTTTTTAATATAATTTTTTAAAAATATTAAAAAAATCTCGAGTACAATGGTTGTAGACTTAGGTGGCGTTTGATAAATATTAATTGATGACTATTGTCTCGAGGCCGAAGCAAGTCGTTGGCATCGATCAGCGAGTGTTGGGCATCAGTCGTTGGTGCCATCGTCGGGTGTCAGTCGCCACCGACCATCAATGCCACTGCCAATCGCAGGCTATTGGCACTACTACAGAGTGTCAGGTGCCAGTTGCTAGCGGCCGATTGTCAGTCATCGGACGTTAGACACTAGCCGCATGATGAAGGCCATCAACAACTGGCCGTTGGTGCCAGGTGCTGGCTGGTAGTCGCCGAGTGCCAGCCATCAGTGACTAGCTATTGAGCATCAGATGTCGGGTGCTAGCCGCCAACCATCGTCATTGGCTACCGCCGGTCGTAGGACTCCGAATGTCAACAGTCAGACATAGGTCGCCGACCACCCAATATCGAGCTCCGAGTGTCAATATTAAGAATGAGAGTAGAGACTGCTCATGAAAATCCTACATAAAAGATAAATGGAAGAAATTGGCTTACGAGATCTCACCAAAGATGTGAAAATCTATGAATTTTAGGTAAATTTTTTTCATAAATTAACTTTTTAGATGTTCCAAATAAATCATTGTATGAAAATTTTCTTAAAAATATTTTCTTATATAAAATGCTCAACCAAAAGAACCCTAAATGAGCAACAAAATTCTAATTATAACGGATGGGCACCCACACACTTTCAGTGGGAACCAAGTTGGATGCTACACCATGCAGTTGAAGCCCACAGCTTAACTCGAACCTCTTCCCATGACATGATCTCTCTCTTCCTCTCTATCTCTCTTACTTGCACTCCCTCCCTCTCTCTCTCTCTGTCTAGATCTCTATGATCACTCTCTCCATCTCTCTCTCTCTCTCTATCTCTCCTCTTTTCTGTTCCTGCAATCCTGCCACATAGTGTCTTTGCATTCTCACGGAATTCATGTAGTTGCACGTGTGCCGCAGTAGAAAAACCAGAACGCAGACGTGTAACCTTTATGAAAATAATATTTCGAGTTGTGGACAAGAACAAGCACAAGCACAGAGAGAGACAGACTGCGGTGCACAAGTTTGAAGCTCGTCACGTGAGAAGGGGGGGGGGGTACTGAGGAGAGGGTGAGGTGGTGAAAACGTGAGCTTGATTTCTAGAGAAATACTATGCTTCCGGTTGTGGAGGGCGGATCCCTCCGCATTAAATATTTTATTTTTTTATTTTTTATATATTATTTGTGTACACAAATACATCATTTATATATATATTGTAAAAAAAATAATATTTAATGTTGGAGGGCTCCGCCCCCTCTAGGCGGCGTGCGTGTGGAGGGGCGCGGCCCCTCCAGTTCAGCTAGACATTACTCTAATTTCTATCATGGCCCATGGAAATTGATCTCCGATGAAGGCCGGCGACCGGAAACGGCAGGGAAAAAATATTCCCGGCCATCTTCCCCGGCATATGCCTGCGGTTTGGGTAAAACCTAAAAGTGACCATCATATATATATATATATGTATATATATATACACGTTTTCTTTGAATTAGGTTTAACAACAACGACAAGAAGCTGATAAATGTATAGTTCTATCTGATATATTAATTAAAACTACTATACACACACTCTCTCTCTTTCTAGCTACTGTACTTAACATCGACATGAGATGAGCAATGCAAATTTGTTATATAGTACATTTGCAGTCCTATTTCTAGATCTATCTCCTGACTTTTTAATTTTCTGACTTTGACAAGTGCGTTCGATTATGTAACACTAAGAAGGGTTATAAGTAATCCGAGCAAAAGGTTAAAATGTAGTGTCTGGGAATAAATATATGAGATCTACTTGTATGAGACAAGAGAAGTACTTAAACTCATGATTCATATTTCTAAAGACAATTAGCGCTTATCTAGGTGATCATTCATATTTCTGTATCCATCTTAGCTTACTTGTTGCATGTTACGTTTAAATGTTATAGTGGGCCCTTTCAACAGTTGTAGACACATATTCCTGTGTATGTTGAGAAGAAAAAAGAATAAGATATATATTTGTACAATATAGGGATAGGAAAACATATATATATATATATATATATTCCTTGCCTTGGAGTAAATTAAGCTTTATATATTTTCACTGATAAATTCTTCTTCGGAAATTAAAATGATATATATGTATATATATATATATATATATAGAGAGAGAAGATTTATATAAAGACCTACTTCAAGATGTCATATTACAAGGGCACCTTAAACCGACATGATATGTATTCTTCTCGAGGACACACAAGAAAAGCTAGCATGGAGACAGAAGCTGCTAAAGATAATTAATACACACATAATTAATATTCTGTCATATGATGATCAAAATTAAGTGGTAAAGCTAGGAAATTAAGAATAAAGTTACTAGCTAGTCAACTTAATTAGCTACATGCATATGCCAACCTCTGTCTTCTTCTTCCTCCCCCTTCGTGGGGATGCACGAGGGTGTGGCCATGTCGGTGACCAGAGAAAAGGGGACGACCCACGCACGCCATCACCCACCCACCTCTTACCCTTCATTTGTTCTTATAAACTACGTATAATAAGTAGCATCCTTGATATATACGACTGCCCTAATGTCTTTTAGACTTTGTTCTATATGCATGGTTATCTTAGGACAAATATATAGTGTATTATAAGTTGTATACTTGTGTCCGTAGTGTCACATGATCTTCCCCTTTTCTTTAAGGGGCTCACGTGGATGGTTTATGGACGGTTTGCTGCGTATGGGCAATACAAGTTCAGTGAATGCGTTCGGGTACTTTTGATTTGTATTTAACGTCTCTCTCTCTCTCCTCTCTCTCTCTCTCTCTCTCTCTCTCTCCTCTCTCTCTTCTCTCTCTCTCTCTCTCTCTCTCTCTCTCTCTCTCTCTCTCTCTCTCTCTCTCTCTCTCTCTCTCTCATGCAGCTTTCGCACACAACTCATGTGTTGAATAATGTTACCTTCTTGTTCTGGATGCATGGTTTGCTCGTACCAGCGCCCGCGGCGTATCATACCGTACGGATTAATACAAATAATATTTGTTAATTTTTTATAGTAAAAATTTAAGATTTATTGAGTTGACGTTGAAGCCAAACTCGATTAATATGATATAATACGTTTGATATTATAGTGTTCCAAGTAAAATCTGATTCGACAACAAATTTACCAACCCTATCTAGAGCACTAGTAAAATTGTTTGTTAAAGATAAAATTGATTGATGTGCACGGCCCCATCCAACGATATCATTATATGAGAGGTATCATTCTTCATATAATATTTATCATTCTTATCTGTCTATTTATTTAATTTCTATCTATGTCTGTGACAAATAAATAATTAAAAATAATAAATAAAATTTACATGAACAATAAGATCAGCATGAGAAAAAATATGGGGAAGGGTGATGAAACCCAAATGCCATCTGCATTGGTCAATCCATATGAAGTTTTTTTTTTACCAATTGTAAGTTGGTACAGGGGAAGAGAAGTGAGGAGAGGGCGTGAGAAAGTGATATGTCTACTGGTCAAGAACTTGACTATGTGGATGACAATCAACTGTATATGTAATATGTCTTGAAAAATATTTAATGTTTTGTTTGAAAAAATGCTAGTTATTGGGAACATTTGGGTAGAAATCATTCTTGAAATGGTCGACGTCTATCCTGATTGGTCAAGTTTCGTGGGATTTGACATTCGACCAATTTGAGTAGGTGTTAATTCAATGAACTCAAATTTTCTACCGACTATTCAAATAATTAGTATTTTTCTTTTTGATAGTGGATCGTAGGTAGACACACATATAATGTGAAAGGAGCGTTTATCTAGACAAATAGTAAATATTTTAGGTAATGAACACCACTACATCGTGTGATAAACGTCGGAATAATTTCGAACCATCGACATTAGACACATATTAAAATCCAAAATGACAATATCCACTTCATCATGGTGATTTTTTTATATGGTCTGTAAGAGATAAACTACGCAAATCGGTAAAGGCGACTTTTACAAGGGACATATGTCGGATTAAGGAGGGGGCACTGGCGAGATTATGAGTTAGGACAATTTGATAGGGGGTTTGCTTAACCGGGTTAAAACTTAGATTTTTTAGAGTAAAGAGGTGTATAAGTGGGTTTTTTGGAGGGGTAGCTTTAACCCCTCTTAATCTCCGGGTCCATATAACTCCTCTCAAAATAAAAAATTATAAATTATAAATTAAATAACCCTAAATTAAAATAATCGGGAGTTTTTTAACCCCTAAACAAATTGGCAAGCTCTTTATGTTTGCACAACAAGCTAGGTCACCCTCACCATTGGCACAGTTATATTGCCAGTGTTCTGAGCAAAGATCAGGGGACTGAACCGGATTTGGCGTGAGATGATACGATATTAGACATATTATTTGTATTGATTTATTTCAGTTTAAAATTTTTAATTTTTTATTATAAAAATAAAAAATTATTTATATCAAATCATATCGGGGCTAAAAAAATCGGACGTGTCACATCACAACACCACCAACAGCGGTTCTAAACTTGTCCAATTATTTGTTACGTACATACTGATTCATGAAATAAGTGCACAACGTCAGCGCTGTTCTTGTGTCCGACGCCCTCATCCTCCCTTAGAATTACGTCGACCGAGCTGTCTCTCTGGTGGTCTCCTTGGCTGTAGAGCCTCAAGGCTTGGTAAATAAGAAATATATATATATATATATATATAATTATATATAGGGGGGGGGGGTTGTACCCAAGACCAGTTGTGATTTTTCATGCAAAACATGTCTCCAGTATGTACGTGGATTAATTTTCCTCGAGCACATCAGCCCAAAACAATTCATCGAACTTGGGCATGCCTATGGAAAGTGTGTTTTCTGTCTACAACATTTAAATTTTCTAAAGATATTTCACTAATATTATTAGGGGTGTTATGGTTCAATTCAATTTGATTTAGATCATTTTTTTTTTCTACAAATAGAACCGAACTTATAATAAATCGAATCGAACCAATTCAATTTGAACCACAAAAAAAACTCATGTGAAAGGAAGCGGCCTTATCAACTGAGTTGTGTTTCTTCTTTGATATAATGTATGATTATATGTATATAATATAAATTCAATTCAATCGATTTTCAACAACAAATCAAATTGAACTGCAAGACTTATCAACCCGAATCGAATTGATCAATTCAATTTGATTTTTCAAATTAGATCATATTATGAACACCCTTAAACATTATATTATTTGATAGGGATTATCATGACCCTTTTTTTTTAACTTGATTATCAATTACATCATAAGTTATAGATTTATTAGACCTCATGAATTTATCTTTAATACTCACACCATATAATATTATTTAGAAGAGACGTTGATTAGACCGTCCAAATCTTACGTACCACGACCTAACATTCTCTCCCCCATATTGAACTCACGAGTTCGTTCTGTTGCTATTAAAGTCAAATTAAAAAATCCTCATCATCTTTCTTTCTAATTTGATTATTAATTATATTATAAATTAATTTATTAAATCTTATGACTTAACTCTTTAAATTTCAGATCACACAACATTATTTAAGAGATCCGTTTGACTTGCACCTCACGTAAACACCCTTGTTCACATAATTTGACTCCGTCGATTAATGGTGCACAGGTCGAGCGATTTTAGATTCGGTTAAAATAAGATTTAAATTTTAGCAATAAAAATATTAAAAGTAATAAATAAACAGTTGACGGTGTCGAAACCGTGAATTTTCCAAACACAACCGTGTGCAACTTGATAAACTGTAAATTGGAGTGTATATATGCACTTGTGCATGGATCAGAGATTCAGACACCTTGGATATCTGTCTGCATAGAACCCTAATTAATTCCATTATTAGCTATAAATAGATGAGCCCACGTCTGGAAATTGAACGTACGTACTCACAGGTTCCACACGTACGGCAAGGTAGCACTGCAAGAGAAACAGGTACTTAGCACTTATAGTGATAGAGTGCCGAAGAAACCAAATCAACAAAGGCTGCATGCGTGTTTAGGTTTAATTAGATTATTACTCCATAGCAATAGTAACAATTGAGCCAAACTAATGATTCCTGCTTTAGGCACCGTTTGGGAGCAAATTTTGAGCCGTTTTTGGCCCTCCTAAAGCTCTGACAAGAGTGAAGCTGAATCAAACGTTCTTAAATATTATGAGATTTTGTGCACCTCGATTTGCAAAGATAAGAGAGATAGAGAGAAGATTTTCTCTCTCTATGTTGGGGGGGGGGAAGCGGCTAAAGTGCCGCTTTTAGCGATTCCAGATAAATTTGTGTCTTGCGTGGGTTTTTTTTTTTTCATCTATCCTGTTCACATATCAGAAAGATATTACGGTGAAAAAATCGCACAGATGACGACGTTAAAAGTAAAATCGATTTTTGAGATTTTAACTTTTCACAAAATAGATTCAAACGCTGACTTAATCTGTGTGCATCCATCAAACCATATTAATTATGATCAAAGTATAATTAGTCTCACCACCCTAATAATTAATATCATCGTCCAACACTTAACTAAATTGTGATTAGGATTGAATATATTTTAATTCAAATTGAAGAATCGAATCCAATCAAATTAATTAATTCGATTCGATTTAAATCAAAATTTGATTTTATAAATTATGCATCGAATTGAATTGTGAAAATGGAATTGAATCGAAACCCTTTAAACACCATTGCTAGAGAAGATCGATGGGCATTGATTTCAGAAGAGACGTTACAGCAGCCGAAGCCGACAGTGCTGCCGCCTCGATCGGAGCTCATGTGTAGCTGAACCAGAGACTTGTGTGTTAATATACTAGTACATATATACCAACTCACTCAGGGCTCTTCAGACGTGATTTGACTGGTCACGGCAGCCGAGTGGTATATATCAAGAGATAAGGATAGAACAAGTCCCAGAATGGAAAGTTCACCAGAAGAACATTGCAGCGATTGGACAAGGATAAGGCTACAGATGGCTACGAAACCAACCAAGTCTATTACTTTTGCATGCAGTCAGAAGCAAGTAACAGAGATGTATTATGTATATGAGAAAGATTATATTATATTTTAAATATAATATGACTAAGTAATAATTTATGTGATACTTTTTATTTTATACGAGGAGTGAAAAAGTGACAATTTAATTGGTGAATGTCACATAAATTTGATATCCAGTTAAAGTGTAATATATAAGTGTAATAAATCTTTTTCTATGTATATATATTCCTTCCAAATCTCCCCGCCAGATTCTGCACCAGCAGAAGGTGCATTGATACTGGGTGCCGATTTTTTTTAGTAAAAATTAATTAAATTTTATTATAATAAAATATTATAATATAATTTAACGTATATTGTAATGAGTTATAATTTTATTAAGGATTAGAAAATAAATTAAATATTTATTAAAGATTTTTAATTAATTAAAAAATTACAAAAAATAATTAGAATTATATAGAAGGAGAAATATTTATCATAAAACACCTTACTTTGCTGGCGGATTAAATCCGGAGAAAAACGAAATTAGTTGTACAAGTCCTTTTAACCCTGCGGTGACGTAGATTTTTCAAGTCTGCTATACCGTTGGTATCATCTTAACTAACATGTACCAACAAGGGGACAATGTTAAATAATGGCAATCGTGTGCTGCTGTTCCGGCTCATGTGTTGTTTTGCCCTCACATGACACGCCCCTTCGTTATTTAAAGTGTGGTCACGTGGAGGGCTTTTGGGGGTTCGAACAGCACGGTGAGCAGAGTGAATGATCCAAGCTGAGGTGCGGCACGTGACCTGGTCACGTGCAGTTACCGCTGGGTTCCACTTCTACCTCCTCTACAGAAAACAAAATTTACAACTTTATATATATGCGGTAGTTAATTGGAGAAATTAATTAAAAATGTCTAACTGTAATAAAAAAGTAAATCAAATATTTATTAGAGATTCCTAATTAATTTACCTTAATTAATTTGAAAGAATAATAGAGAATGATTCAGCTTCCTTTTATCCTATCACATGAAATAAATGATTCTATTGAGAGTAGTACTTTGCTTTATACCTAAACTAGTTGCACTCTTTTGATGTGTGCAAAAAGTTTAAAAATTATATATCTAAAACTATAGATATGTTTACTTTCGTGTCTAAGTATGTGTTGCAGGTCATTGGATGGTTTAATTTTAAAAGGAAAACACATGTATATTCTTATTGGTCCAAAAATATGCACATACATTTCCTTCTTTTTTTTTTTTTTGCAAAAATATGGTTAGCAGATTGTGTTTGCTTTTGCACCACATCGGCTCAGCCCTGGATCAATTCATCCGGTAGAGACTAGAAATGGGCCGAGCTTGTGTTGGGAATTGTGTCTTCAGGAAGTGCTATTGGGCCCAATTTAGGTATCCGAGGAAATCCAAAAGAGATTATTATTTAGGGGGCTGTGGCTGGAGCCTTGTACTACTATTGGATCCTTTTAAAAATTCTCTAAGCATTTCTATGCTTCCAAAGGGGGGGAGAGAGAGAGAGAGAGAGAGAGAGAGAGAGAGAGAGAGAAGAGAGAGAGAGGAGAGAGAGAGAGGGGGGGTAATATCCTACTTGAAATGATTGTCTTGAAAGGATTTGTGGGTTAGCATGGTCACCTTTTTAATGTTAAGTTGGATCTAAAAGAATCTCCAACATCCTATTTCATCCTAACCAACTCTCTCATAACAAATGCATGGATGTCTTAGAAAAGGAAATATGCACCTTATTATGTTAGCCCTATGTTAGCCCAAATGTCTACCTCAGTGAATTGTTTAGAAGAATCCCAACATGTTGTTTTGTTCTACAGAACTCTCTCTTTGCTTGATATTCAGAAACAGAAAATTTTGTTGCATTTGAGATTGCACTTTCTCACGCACTTCTTATTTTTTTATTGGATGGACGCATTATTATACCCATAATATGTTGAGCAATGAAAAGATCAAAGTATATAAAAAAGTATAATTCTCAAGTACAATAAATTTTTTTTCGTTAAGAAAACTTAGGACTAAGAGCAAATAGATGGTTGACACATGAGACTCTCATGCCAAAACTCCTAAGAAAAGTGGGGGCTTGATGTGACAAATTTTTACTTTAGAAAAGCTTATAAAAATCACAAATCCTTCAGCCTTTGTGTTAGCAACTGGATTGGATAAGTATCCAACTCTAGAAGGAGGTTTATCCTACTCTAGTTCACCAAAAGGATCAAAGTGCCCAATCAAAAGGATAAAATAATCAAGTGGTTATCAGTATGAGCATCCTAGCTAGTGTTAGAATTTCTTCATGTTTCATTTTTTTTTTGACACAGAGGAAACAGATGAAAGAGAAAAGGGTTTTAGGCATATATACTTTATAAACTGCATATATTTACATATATGTATGTCTCACTTATATGAAGTGTCAAAAATATCCCTTATATATCCAAGAATTTATAGGTATGCTCAAGTCATCTTGAAATTATAAGTCTGCCCTCAAGTTAGTGGCCATGAGGATTTGATGAGACCACACGTTCTAGGGGTATTTTAGAACTTTTATATATTTAGTCTCATGCATTTTAATGGTCTTGATAATTCATTGAAGTGAGGAGTGTCATGCAAAAATAATAATATTTTTAGGGGAATACATGTAAAAAGAAAAGCTCTGGAGAAAATAAGTTAGGAGCTGGATATCCTCTCTTTATATACTTATATTACAATTTTTTTTTTTAACCATTTTTAACTTTTAACTATCAAAATGAATAATTTGAGATCATCAAATTAACTTGTTCAGCTAACTCAAATCAAACTACAAAAAAAGAGTGAAAAATAAGGATAAGATTTAATCGC
Organism: Colocasia esculenta; assembly: GCA_014218235.1. Lineage (NCBI taxonomy): Eukaryota > Viridiplantae > Streptophyta > Magnoliopsida > Alismatales > Araceae > Colocasia > Colocasia esculenta. The sequence goes on from JACBKR010000225.1 coordinate 51,042, forward strand.
AAAATGGACGGTGAGAAATCTATTTAATCATAGATAAATATTCAGTGTAAGGGTACTCTTGCACTTGAGTTGCAAGAACGTTTCTCTCTGTTAATCCACTTAGGATGAGTCAATAGACTAAGATATGTTAGACATTATTTTATAAATCCAATCAAAGTATTTATGAGTCCAATTCAAATATTTATGAACCGGTCTACAATTCAAGTGAAATCGTGTATTTACACTAAACATTTCTCTTAATCATATCTTCCCCATAGATGCATTCCTCTCGTTAGTTGTCTTCACTTTGAGA